>PVKA01004904.1:0-57655 GCA_004027165.1 Ctenomys sociabilis
GAGAGAGAGAGAGAGAGAGAGAGAGAGAGAGAGAAAGAGAAATGTCAATACATTTAGCCCAGGCTGGTCTTGAACTCACAAAGATCCTCCTGCCTCAGCTTTCTGAGTGCTTAGATTACAGGAATGCACACGAATGTATACATTTTTTGGCAGACTATGTGTGAATGTGTTTTTCAAAATGATGCTTGTCATGTATATACATAGAATTTTATTGTAAAGAAAATACTTCAAGGTAAAATATTTAATGAAACTTGATTAGTAAGAACGTCCTTTGATTAAATCACATGTCTATGTTCTGTTGCCCAATTTCCTCTCACTTTAGCAGCTTCTGTGATGCAGTGGGAAACTGCTTTAATGAAAATGTCCCCAAATACAATCCGAAAATTAGGGCATCAGTTCACATTTATGTCACAGAATTTCATACTATTGTTTCTATTCTGTAAATTGTCTCTATACTTGGACATCAGTTTCTGTTGCTTTAAAAAAGTAATTTTTGCTTAATACAATCTCATTTGTTCTTTTTGCTTTTATTGCAAATGCTTCTCAGGCAGATCCAAAAATCCATTGCCTAGCTCAGTATTGTCGTGCTTTTAACCTCTAATAAATTCATTTAAATGTGAGAAATATGTTTAAGGAATACATTGTGTACTTTAAGAAACAGGTAAATAATGAAGTATACTAATCATAAAAATCATAAATATGTAAAGTAGTGCATTTTTGTTTATCTATATTTAACCCTTCTGCAATGTATTATTACTTTCAAACATGGTATCTGATAAATACACAGAATCATACATGTCAACATAAAAAAGAATAAGACAATTCACTGAATTAATGAGAGAATGACAACACATAAATTTAGACTTATAATTTCTGGTTAATTGAGTATTTAGCCATACTAAAAACAAAAAAGTTATGCTCTTCATTACATAGAGTCAATTTACAATTCATGAACCACACACTCTGTGTAAATTATCCTACTTATTAAAATTCGTTTGTAGCTAAAAGTTTAGAACTTACCACTAATTTATAATCAAAGACAGACTTGGTACTGTGAGAAATTGGACATCAAATAGGTGACAGAAGGCTATTCCACCACCTGTTCTAGCTAGTTAGATACATATCCCTTTTATTAATTTAAAAAAATATTTATTTATTTGGTACAGGGTCTCACTGCACAGCTCAGACTCACAGTTATCTTCCTGTCTCAGCCTCCCCAGTGCTGGTATTATAGGCATGAGGCATCATGCACCCGGGGTTCTGAGGCCAGCTTGGCACGAAGTACCAGGATTGAACCAGGGTGCTTGTGCTTCCTGAGCACAATGTACCTGAGCCTCTGAGCTATGTCCCCAGCCCTGACACAAGTGCTTTTTAAAGTCCATTTAGTGCCATATTTTGTCCCATCTTTAATTTTTGTTGTTGTTCGTTTTTGGTTTTTTTTTTTTGTATTTTATGGAAGAATCTACAGAGAGTTCAGGTTCTCACTACTAGATGTTGTTATTCTTATTGTTTAAAGTGTGCTCTGAGTGTAGCACTGATGTACATTACAGAATCAGCAGGTGTTAGGCTCACCGTCATGAGCGTGAGTCAGAGTGCTGTTAGATTGACATACTTTTAATGATCCCACAGTTTATATTCTATGTCTTTGAGCAGAAATACACAAAACCAGGTTTACATTGATCAACTGATTAAGAAAACGTTATAACCGGAGGTCAGCAGGATATTTTCTTGTACTTCCCCTAAGACTTGTAGGTTTTATATTCATTAACTCAATGTTATGGTGATTTTCTGGAACTTAACTACTGCACAAAAGGAGACAGCAAACCGTGTTTATTTCAAAATGTGAACACAGCGATTCTGTGGGGAAATGTCACGATTAAGTTTAGTAAGGACGTAGGTTTTCTCTTTGGAGTACTATTCATAATTTATGGAGGTATGCCACATAACATACTGGGTAGCAACCTGAAGATTATTACCTGTTTATATCCCCATTCCTCTTACTTTACCATTACAAAGAAAATTTATTTTTTAAATTATTAAACAAAATATATCCACTTAATATTACAGGTCAAAATAAAATCACCTCAACCATCCCATATAAAAATAAAGGTTTATTTTTAAATTAAACCACTTTTTAATTGATTTTTAAATATTAATGAAATATTATGCAATGATTAGATAGACCCTGTATAAGTTTCTATACACACAATCCCTACCGTGTGTACACAATACTTCACATTTAAACTACATGAAAGACTAATTCCTCAAAAGTTTATTTTTTTATTTTTGTTTTATTGAAGTACAAATATCAATGAGACACTTTTAAGATACCTTGACAAGATGGACTGATAAATTAATACATTGCAAACTGTTTTCATAATGTTTTGGTATCATAGAAGGTACATACATGATATTATACTTACAGACATTATTATACCGTATGTCTCTTATCAGTAAATTAAGAGAGCGTAGCTGTTTGCATATCTTATTTTTTATACCTGAATTACATCAAAGATTCAATAATTAATACTTTCTACCTTGTTATTTTCCTAGTAGTTGTCCATAGTACTAGATGCCGACATAATGTCCTGTCCAACCACCATTAGTGCAAATCCTGCCTCTCATAGAATTATGTAGAAGCACAGCATTATCTATCCCAACTGTACTGTCCATACACACACGTCATGATTCTTCCTTTCTATACCCCTTCCTTTGTCTACACCTGACAAACATGGGCACTCCATTGTCATTCAACTACTTTAAGTTTGTTATTTTTAATGGGGAAAAATTATCTTACTGCTGCAATCATCTGGAAATGTTTTATTTTATTCTTTTTGATTTTTCTTTTATTTTTGCTATGGAATTTATCTATGTAGTCTATATACTTCTCAATTGCTGTCATAAAATCACTTGTGTAAAAAAAATACAAATAAATAGGTGAAATTGTCAAGTAATGCTGAAGCTGATTGTCATTCTAGGCATCAAAGGCCCTTCAGAGAGTAAAATTAGTGATTTTTTAAAAAATGTTTAAATATACAGGACTGGGAAGATGGCTCAGTAGAGTAAGTGCTTCCTTGGCAAGCACAAGGGTCTGAGTTCAGTCCCTGATTCCACCAAAAACTAACTAAATAAATAAAAATAAATAAATATGCAGGACCTATCCATCTGCATGGAGATCTTCCCTGAAAACTGGCATTAATAAAGCACAGGACAGTGTTGGCAAGATAGCTCAGTGGACTAAGTGCCTGATTAGGCAAGCACAAGCAACAGGGTTTGATCCCTGGTTCCACTTGCCACACTGGCCCCACCCTCAGGTTCACTGAGCCAGAGACCAAGTCTGAACCTAGTGGTGCACGCCTGTAATAGCAGCGCTGGGGAGGCTGAAAACAGGAGGATCACTGTGAGTTCAAGCTGCCTAGTCAGACCCTGTACCAAATGCATAACATTATTTAAGTAAATAAATAGCTCCAGTGAAATAGTTGAACAGTCGGAAGTGCCTGCTTAAGCAAGCTTAGGCAGGAGAGCAGTTAGATCCCAGGCACCACATGCCACTCCAGCCCTGCCCTCAGGGCGGGCTGAGCCAGAGAAAGAAAGAAGAAAGAAAAGAAAGAAAGAAAGAAAGAAAGAAAGAAAGAAAGAAAGAAAGAAAGAAAGAAAGAAAGAAAGAAAGAAAGAAAGAAGAAAGTTAAAAAATGTTCTCAAATCTTGAAATGAAGACAATTGAAATTACTCTTTTTGTTAACCTTAGAATTATAATCATAAATGCATGGATAGTAATTCTCTTACAGTCCAATATCAATCTTTGCTGAATTTTGTAATCAAATATATTTTGTTAATGGCAGTAAAAAAGTACAAGACAAAGTTAATTTTAAAGGAAGGTACACTAGTTAAGTATCCATTTATGAATGCAATTGTGAGTTGTGAAAAATTCATGACAGTGATAAAGGAAAACATTAATTAATATTTGAAGGTACCATTTATTCTAATAAACTGTTGTATAAATATTTACTGCAAAAAATTTATTTATTTTTTGTGGAACCAGGGACTGAATTCAGGCCCTTGCTCTTGCCAAGAAAGTGCTTATTCTACTGAGCCATCTCCCTGGCCCCTAATCTTGAATTTTGAACCCAATACTGATATTTATAACATGCTATTCTTTCTCTCTCTCTGTCCATCTGTCTCTGTCTTTGTCTCTGTCTCTGTCTCTCTGTCTCTCTCTGCCTCTCTCTGTCTCTGTCTCTCTGTCTCTCTCTCTCTCTCTGTCTCTCTCTCTCTCTCTGTATTTGGTTGCTGCAGGGTCTCACTCCACATCTCAGACTCATGGTGATCCTCCTGTTTTCAGCCTTCCTAGTGCTGCGATTACAGGCATGTGCCACTATACCCAGACTATGCCTGGACACTGGCAAACTCAGCCTTCCCAGAGGGCAGGGCTGGCGTGGCTTGTAGTTCTAGGAACTGAAACTGTGGTTCAGTCTAAACAGGCGCTTTAGTCCTTTCAGCTATCTCACCAGCTACAGAATAGTATTCTTCATATTCTCCTTGACTAAAAACAGGTTTTAAAAACTAATTTTCATTCTGTGGCTCATATCAATATGGTTCCATTCACATTCCGAATTTTGATTTTTAAATGCCTCATCAGTCATTTTCTTTTCTTTCTCTCTATATAGAGTTAACATATACACTTCACATTTAGCCCAACTGAATTCATGTAATTAAATCAGTATGAAAGGAACTGTCAATCTGTCTTTGCATAATTTAAATTTTCCGAAAGAAAATGAAGTCATTATACAGTAAAAATGCAGTTGAATGCTTGCTCACAGTATCAGATAAGTGTCACAAAGCTTTTTAGCTCTTCATTCTTCCTTTTAATAATTATTTTGTTCATTATCACTTTTAAGTGCTAGACCTGTAATCACAGATTCAAATTACACGATTTTACAATATATAGATGAATTGCTTATTATCCCACTGAAATAATCCATCCAAGTTAAGCATGTGTTTAAAAAGGTAAAAATAGAGGATTGACTAGGATTTGGCTGGTGTGGGGTCCTTGCCTTCAGCTCTGTCATGCCCCACATCCCAGCATGCCCTGCATCCCAGCATGCCCCACTTCATAGGGTGTGCCACTTCCCTAGAAACCCCGCGCCATGAAGGGCAGCCTGCCATAGTGAGGGCGGCTGGTACCATTGTAGTAGGTGCCCCGTGCTGTGCTCAAGCAGATGAAGGTTCCAGTGAAGATGAAGCAGGCAATGAGGCATGCTCTAGCTTTTTGTGCTGAGTTTTAAAGATTATGAGAAATAATTAAATAGAATGGGATGCTCTGAAATGAAGGGAAAGACTTTTTATTCATATTAGTTGATATAAAAAAGATTAATGCAATAGCAAATTATCTTTACAGATGCATACTAAATGGGCTAGCAGAATTCATTAAGTAAGGAAAATTCTTTTTGCTTTATTTTGGGGCAGGTATAAAGCATTGCATCATTAGTTGCTTCTGGGTTTCAGACAAAATTCAGTTAGGTAGGGAAGTGCTAGTTCAAAGGATCTGTTCTGCAGTGTGGTGATTCTAACAATTGATAATATGTTATTAAAATTTCTCAATAAGAAAATTTTGTGTTCCCACAACAAAAAATTAGAAGTAGCGTATATTAATTAACTTGATTTAACAAATCCACAAAGCACACATATTTCAAAATACATTGATTATGAGAAAATATGTATAATTTTTTACTTCTCATAAAAAATCTATGTAAACTTGCATAATAATGGGAGAATTTTTGTATGATAAAAATGTCTTTTTTCCCCAGGATTTTACTATAAACTATAAAATATGTCAACTTAGAAGCATTTAGTTAACTTACATTTCCAGTAAATTTATTCCTTAGTCATCTTTTAGTGTTCTTAAATATATTATTAAAAATCATGTCTTCTCACTTCATCCTGAGCTTCTTAGGGCTGCCTATGAAGTCACTTGCCAAGAGTGTGGGGTCTGTAAATATCCAGCTTCCTTGTATTTATAATTTATCTTTTTATAACACTTTTCTTTGTTTTAAATGAAAATTTGCAGATTGTGTTTAGTGAACTAACATATATAAATTTGGGCACACAAAAGTGTAGTTTTTTAAATTCTGTTGCTAATCTTAGAATCAAGAGATCTCATATAAGATTAGGATATGAGAGGACCTAGCAATGATAGTTCTATATTTTCTTCTAGAAAGATTAGTTGTGGCTGAGTAGCACCTAACAATTCAGAGAACACATATTTCCTCTTTGTCACCATCCCTCTGGGTGAGATTTTTGCTTTACATTACTTGATTTATCTTTGTAGACACTTGGGTATACAGACCCTATCAATATAACTGAAATTTATCTTTTGTTTTATTCTTAACCTATTTCTCCATGAAGGAATCTCTCAGTAATTACCAAAGTGAATCTCAATGCAAAATTTTAAAGTCTCCGATCTGGTGAGGTATAGTGTTTATGTTCCTTGTGAAAATAAATTTCTGTACTGAATTCTCACAGGTCATAGAAGTATAAAAAACAATTACAAGAGAAAGGAGCACTATATTCTGACTTGGAGTGGGGAAAGCTATGTCAGGAGTTGTGATGTTTAATGAGGCTGCAATTTAACTAATGATTTGGGTATCAGATAAAGCCTGAGGGGTGGGCAGGAAGAAACGACAAAAGTGACTGTGGAGGCAGAAATATATTGTGCATAGATCTATGGGGCAAATAAAGATAAAGGTGATTTTTCTGTAGTATTTCATAAGAATGCTAAACAGGAAAGCAAAAATGTCCAAATTATCCTTAACTGTCACACTTCAAGATTTTTTGTTCTTTTAATTAAAATGAAAAGATGTGGCTTTATTTTCCACACCTGTGATAAGATTGCTTTCTATGCAGTCACCATCAGAAGTACTGAAGAAACTTATAACTGTTTCCTTTGAGAAATGGGGTTTTTATGCTTCCCAACTTTTCCTTTGGAAATTTCATACATGCATATAATAAACAATTAGGACTCAGTGGTTGTTTTTGAATTGATTTTTGATTTTAAAAGCAAGAGAAATAACTTCATACTTCCACTTGGAATCTAGGTTGCTTAACTTGAGCCATCAAGGTTTTTAAAGAACAACAGATGCATTTTTCCACGGTTGCTAAGATCCTAAGGGTTATAAAAAAAATCCAAATGTGCTGCTCATTGAATCTTTCTATTTTGTTACCCAATGCAAAGATCATGAAGTTAGAAATTTCAGACACTGTAAGATCTTTTAAATACAGTTTCCAAGTTTTGTTTGAAATGCTCCAGTTCTGCAGTTGCCCACAGTGGATGATTTGCTTCTTTCATGTAGTGAAGTGCTTTTTTTTTTTTTTTTTTTTGTGCCAAAAGACTTAATGTTTACTGATGAAATGAAAACTGAGGGATGTTTTCTTTTACCTTCTTTTTTTAGCTTACTCCAGTTGGCACCACGATATTTACAGGATTTTCAGGAGACAACGGAGCTACTGACATAGACGACGGCCCAAATGGGCAGATAGAGTATGTTATCCAGTACAATCCAGAAGACCCGGTATGTAATGAATGTATGCAGCTATTTTAGTGCAAAAAAATAAAATAAACACTTATTTCCAGTGAGTCTCACAATACTATTCTTCTGGCTAATGTAATAATACTACTATACAAAATTGTCTCAAAACTGACTTTTTAAAATATTAAGATCATATTTTAAAATTATGTTGGCAGAGTTTGTATTAAGAGTATACAAAGTGCTGCAAGTATAATGCATCATTATATCTAAATCTCTGTTTTATTTCTGGATATCTAATCATGAAATAAATCATTAGATGTAAGCATTCTAGCGAGTCATTGGAAATAGTGCAGCTAATAGATGAATATGCTTTATGGAACTTGAAATGAATACAACTTTGTCACAGTGAAACTAACACAAGACACAAGGACTTTGCTGGTGTTGAGAAGCCCTACGGATGGCAGTCGTGTGGAGAGAAATGGAATCTTAGAGTGAAATAGGAGCCAAAGTTCCTAGGCATAGAATTTTGTTTGAATTTCACTACAGTATTTCTGCCCTGGTTCTTAGAACATGAAATCTTTTCTTCTAGCAATGTACAATACCAGACAAAGTCTGAATTATTTCATTGAAACTCTAGCTGCCTCCTGCCTACATTTTTCCCCCACTGAAACTATTTCTCAAACTATCATGGGCTCCTCAGAGCAGGCTTAAAACACATTTAAAGTGGGCTTTCTTATTCAATGATTCTGTGCTTAATAGAAAGCACATAAGAAAGTGCTGAGATTAACATCATACCTTTATTTTCATATTTATATTTTTGGTACTATGTAGGCATTAAACAAATTTTATTTTATTTTTGTCATTAGTGTAGGGTCTACAGGGTCTAGAGTCTAACTACACAGATCAGACTCGTAGTGATTCTCCTGTTTCAGCTTGCAAAACTCTGGGATTACAGGCATCTGCCTCCATGCCCAGTCTCTCTTTTTTTAAAAAAATAATTTTATTGAGAAACAAATAATAATGAGACAGTTTAAAAACCGATTAGTAGGACAGTTTCCATGATCAATACATTGCATATTGTTGTTTTGTGATTATTCATTGTACGAAATGCAGACATAATATCCTGTCTATAAACACTATTAGAGCGAATCTTTTTATTCACTGAATTAAGAGAATGTAGCGGTATATCTATCCTGTTTTAAATATACAGATACAAAATGGTCATTCATTTGTGTCCCCTTTTTTATTTAGTTCTGTCAGAGAAGTGTATTCCATTGCCATTTAAATATTGTAAATGTGAAAATCCAGCAAAATATTCCAGTATTGTCCAGTAGTCCATAATAGTAATGGGTTATCCATAAGACTGGCAATGTCAGAAGTTGTTGACTTGAGCCTTTCACAGCTCAGCATATTAATATGGCTTTACTTTTCATACCTCATTTTTACACTTTTTTGCTGAATGGTTAAGACCAAGATAAATCAAGAGCTATATAACAAGAAATGTAACTTTTGTAACAGATAAGGTTATTCAAGTTCCCTCAGGATTTATCCTGTAATCCTATACCTCAGTTTGTAGATCATTTTCAGAGTCAGCCATGTGGATGAGTCACAGCCATTGCTTGACCAATTTACTCACTGTGAAAGCCTGAGAAAATGTTTTCTGTCCAAGTGACTCTCCTTAGGCATACTCTACATCATTGATCACATTTCTCTGTGGTCCCATAATCTCCAATATCAGAAAATTTGGGACACAACTAAGTTCCATGATGATACAGTACAGGTTCCCGTATGTCAAGTCTTTACAGACCTGAAAGGCTAAGCTCAAAATGTTGGCTGACCTTGCAGCCTTTCTTTTTCTCCAATTTTTGATCTGCAAAATTAGGTTGTTAACCTTCCAGAAGAGAAGCTTATTATTACCCTACAACATATGCAGTTGGGTTTAACCTAAACATCTGAATATCAAACATATTAGGCATAGCATGGAACAGGTATTTTCCATCAAGTATTGTTATGTTAAACTTTAAGTCCCTATAGAATATGAAGAAAAAATCAAAAATATTAAAAAAATCAATAAACAATTACATACTTTTACACAGAAATTTAGAAACCTAATCATATAGAACATTGTATCAGGACAGTCCTGTGACTTTTTTTTTCTTAGTCTCTTTTTTTCTATTTATTACCTTTTTTTTAAACACACATTTACTTGAGAGACAGTGTGGCAACAATTCGTATGGCATGACAAGCAGGACGTATTTAGAAGACCAGAATGACAGGCACTCCAAGGATGACTCTAGGATTACACATTGCTATCTTCAGTGCAGTTGTTTAGGTCACAATTCACAGAGAACGAAATTAAAGAGGCAAATAAATATATGAGAAAATGCTCCACATCACTAGCCATCTGTGAAATGCAAATTTCAACAACATTGACATACCGTCTCACCCCAGAAAGAATGGCTATCATAAACAAATCAATTAACAACAAATGTTGGAGATGATGTGGGCAGAAAGGAACCCTTCTCCACTGCTGGTGGAAATGTAGACTGGTGCAACCATTATGGAAATCAGTGTGGAGATTTAAAAACTAGGACTGGAATTCCCATTTAAGCCGGCTATCCCCCTACTTGGAACTTTCCCAGAGGAACTGAAAATGTCATATCATGGTGATATATGTATACCTATATTCATAACAACACAATTTGTGATAGCCAAATCTTGGAAACAACCAAGATGCCTGTCCCCTGAGGAATGGATGGTAACTTCATACAAAAGAGTATTACTCAGCTATAAAGAAAGATAAACTTGAAACATTTATATTTAAGTGGATGCCACTTGATGGTATACTCATAAGTGAAACAAACTAGACCCACATGTGTTAATATCATATAGTCTCCCTAGTATAAGAACCCAAAAGAAGAAATACAAATAGAAAGGTATAAGACAATTAAAAGGAAAGCAAGAACTTGAGGATGAGACAATGAAGAGAGGGCAAGGAGAAAAGCTAGGAAACATGACAGGGACAAATTCATACATTTATATGCACAAGATGGGTAAGGCAATGATCTTAAGAAACATCAGTGAGTTTTGGAAACTAGCAGTTAATTAATAGGATTCTCACCCTGTCCCAGTCTCATTTTTTGCCTCAGCATACCCCAAGGCAGGACTGGCACTGCACCCCAAGGATCAAACCCTGGTCCCTGCATCTGCCTAAACTGGCACTTTAAACAAACTTTTAAAAATATGTAAACACACAAAAATTCTGTGTTTGTGTAGAGACTGAGAATTCACAATGAGATCTATTAATTTATTGTGATAATTTCATACATCTCATTTTATTGTTGCAAGTTTATTAATATCTCTATTGCTCTGGAGAGAAACCTTCTCTATGTAAAGCTGTTTGCCTAATGTTGCACTATTATTTAGTTGTACATTTTCAGATTTTCAGAATAGCACCTACTGTACTGTTTCTCCTTTAGGTTCTTTTTAAATAGTCATACTATTTCCATTCAAATTTTCAAACATTTGAAAGAATATGAATGGAAAGGAAAAAGCCCATTGGCATAGCAGTATCAAGTGAAAATTTTGGACATTTTGGTTTTTGTTTAAGATTCATGGAAGAGACCATCTTTGCATTTTTCAGGCAAAGATAGTAAAAAGCTAAGAGTTGGTGACTTGATGAGAACAGGCCAGATGCATGTGAGTGAGAAGAGTTACACAGAACAAATGCAAAGGAATGCAGAAACAGAATCAGAAAACGAGAGAGCAAGAGAAACCCTTTTCCTAAACAGTACACAGACACCTGATTGCATACTCTACATGTGAAGTATCCTAAGGGATATTTGAATGACCTGCTCTTATATTATTTGCCTTAATAATTAATAGTACTTAGTGCCATGTTGCTAGCTTAGATTTTGTGATAGTTATATATGATTATAAGAGGGTCATTTCCTAACCATACTTTCCAAGCTGTGACACTGAAAGCAACAAGCATAATTTACAGGTATACATGTTTTAGAGAAGTATTTATTTACATAAGTGATCAAATATTTATATGTTGTTTGAGACCATATATATATTTTCATACAAATGTAAAAATATACATAGAGAGAGAGAGAGAAAGAAAGAAAGTAAAGAAGGGAAGGAAGGAAGAGAATTAGCTAGCTGTCTTTAAAAAGTTTTATTGGGCCAAAGTACTCTATAAATTGCTTGATATCCACTTCTCAGTGCTGCTGCTTTTCAGAGATTTGCGAGCATTCTTAACTTACAGAATGGATAACGAGTCAACCATGTTACAGTTTCAAAATCATAAATAAAGTATGCCACTGTAGTATAAATAAAGAAGTTCTCTGAGTACACAGCCTTTATTCATTGACTCACACAAAAAGACGACCACCTCACCAATGCAGAATATATTGGGGGAGAAAAGATTAATCAAGGCACATTTTTAGGTGGAGAATACATCTCATGTGCCCTAAAGTTTTACTTCAAACTTTAATTCCAGTTTTTTTGTCTTATAAAGTCTGAGAGAAATATTTGCTGATACTTATTTTTATCACTATTGATTAAAAAAACCAAATTATCAATTTGATACAGGATCTCACAGTGCAGTTCAGACTCTAGTGATCCAGTTTTCACCTCTGCAGAGCTGGGCTACAGACATGTGCCAGCATGACCCGTCTTGGCAGCCGGCCTCCAGTACTGATTGATATTTTCATAATGTTGTTCACATTAGCAGCACCATAATATTCTCCTGTTCATTTCATACTAACAAAGCAAAGTGCAGTGCAATTTTATATGATTTAATCTGAACTTATGTTCATCTCTGAAAGTGTTTTCAGGTGTCAGTTTCTGATTAACCTTAACAGGAAAGGAATACACGAATCTCTTTTACTTAGTTTATTGCTCAAAGTCAGAATTGTGAAAATTGAAGTTTCCTTTCACCATTTTTTTCACTACAGTTAAAATTATTTTCTAATATATAGAAGGTGCAAGTTTGGGAATAAAGAGCTGGCAGATGAGATTGTCATAATTTCAAGTGAGCAGTTGTGCTGCCTCTTAGAAATTTCTGATTCTTCCTCCTTTTGGAAATATGTCAAGATTGTACTTTTCATGCTCAGAGGGAATTACTTTCTTCCCCTAATAAAATACAGGCTCAGCCACACAAATGTAACCTTCCCCTTCTGTGTGAATTCAAGAAAGCATATTCGGGTGAAACATCCATTCGCCTTAATGCCTGAGCGATGAAGAGTCTGCTTGCGGCTTTGCTACCTGTGTGGAGATGCAGATGTGAAAGACGTGAGCTGCAGAGCTCAGGGCATGCGGAGGAGGCCAAAGCTGTCCTTATTGCTTAAGTGAAGAAAAATCATTCTCTTCCTAAGTAAACTTTATTCTCTTAGCTCTTGGTCACTAAGGCATATTTGAATGACTTGCTTGAGGTAGCAGTCGGATCATCTGTTCTCTGTGATCTGGAGTGCCAGAACTTTAACGAGGAGAGGTTAGTGTCTGGGGAAAGTGTTACGTACTCATATCAGTTATTATAAAATAGTATTCTTTTATGACTTTATGGTGATATCCCTGGACAGGGGCCAAGAAAATACAAAAAGCAGACAAGGAGAACCTTGCCTCAGCCATCCTGAGACAAGATGCGAGTTTACCAACTTCCATCAGAAGAATGCAGCTGTTAGGATGCATCTGGAAGAGCCATAGAAGGATTTATTTCAGAAAGAAATGGTTGTTTCCTCCTAGACCTATAGTACTCCAAATCCCATAAGGACAATATAAGTCCATAAATTAGTCCAGCTGATAAAGTAAAAGGCAGAAATTTTATCTTAAATGTACTGAGAAGTTTCAAAATATGTTCAGAAAATCCATAAAAAAGCAAAACTAGACTTATACATTTCAGTTATCAAATGGTGACCATCTTTCTGGACGTAAGACGTGTCCTTTTATTTTTCCTCTAAGGAAAGAAAAACCCTGAACTTTCTATAGGGCTCACAGACTACATGGCTTTCCATCCCATTAAGAGAAACAAGTGATTCCAGCTCCAAGAAATAAAGGTCTTGTTCTCTAAACACCCATGTGCTACTCCTGAAGGAAGGACACAGGGACTACCCAAGGGATGCTGTTGCAGTTAGTCTTGTGTAACTGACTAGAAGTTCTAGTCTTCTTAAAAGTTCAAAATGTTAGTTATTGGACTGGCTAAATATCTCAGTGGATTAAAACACCTGCAAGCAGGTGTTCCATCCCTGGGCCTCTTACAGGCCCCGCCCCCCGGGCACACTGAGACAGCAATTGAGACTGGGCGTAGTGGTGCATGCCAGTAATCCCAGTTCTTGGGAGGCTATAAACAGGCAGATCACTATGACTCTGAGCTTGAAGGAAAGAAAACACCGGGACACCCTGTAGACCCTTCCCTAAAATACAATAAATACAAAAATAAAAAAATAAAAATTTAGTTATTATTTTGTATGTTTTATTTCTACTCGTCTTTATTTTTCTATATCATTAATAAAAAATAAACTATCATATATTGCCTGATTTAATTGTCTGGATAAAAGTGAAATAAACAAAAAAAAATGTGTTAAATGAAATGGGTAGAAATTTGTTATCACATGTCATACAAAATCTTTATTTTTGAGAATTTACCTTAGATGAAAAAAATGGCAGCTGTGGTAGGCATTCTGCTATTTTAAGTCTCATTGTTGTCAAGATTTCCAGGAGTATTCATATAAGAAATTATCATCTTACATACCATCGCCTTTTCATATGAGAAATTATCATCTTATGTACCTCAGCCTTTTTTTTTTTTTTAAATAAAAAACAACAGCAATGTTTATGGAACATTTTAAGTGTTTCAACCTAATGTGGTAAGCGGGGAATTCTTGACTTGCTCCCCATAGCAGTCTCCAGCGGACTAAGGACACAGCCTACCATTTGTATGGATGACCAGGGCCACTCAGGAAAAGCACCGGGCACCCCAGCAGCCTGCTTCCTTCTCAAACGCCCTGCGTGGAGTTTCAGGGGTGATGATGTCTTCTCTGAACTCTCCTGAGAAAAGTGTCCTTTTCTTGCGCACTTGATTTCCCTATAGGTATAGGGAACTGAGAAAAAAAGAAAGAAACATTAAAAACCAAATATAGGACCTTTAGCAAAGCACTTGAGTATTTCTGTGTGTAAATTCAAGGCCAAATTTTAGGTGCTGTGAAAATATTTCTAGCTAAACCAAGCCAGCTATGACTTATTTTTGTATAGCTGAGGGAGAGAGAGACTTATACTTTAATATAATATACTTTAATATTAGACAGCTCTGAAGTCTTCCTAACGCATTGATACTTCACAATTTTACAAATAAATGTCCCATTTTAGTTGTCTAACGCCTTAATATAAAACTTTGAGGCATGGTTTTTTTTTTCATTCCAACTTCATGACCTTTCAGCTTTGCAATGTAAATGGCTCCAAAGTTAACTAAACAATCATTTTGAAACGCAATTTCCTCGGAAACTGCTTAGAACAATGTGGTAGCAAGGTGGTTTCCGTAGTGTAGTGATTATCACGTTCCCCTCACATGATGTGGTGGTGTCCAAAGTTGCGGTGGAGACCTCTGATCATAGTACCCACTAATCAGAAAAAAAAAAAAATAATAATAATTTTTCAGATGCATCAGCAAGAGCATTAGAGTTTTATTGGGTAGAATTCTAAAATTCCATTCTTGGCCAGAGAGAACAGACCACCGGTTCCAAAGAGCAGTTGAGGGTGACTATGATAGCATTCTGCCGTTTCAAAGCTCACTGGTGTCAAGATTCACTCATATAGGACATTACCATCTTGCTTATCTTAGCGTTTCTTTGAAATACCAGACAATAGTGATGTTTATGGAGCATGTTAAGAGTTTTGATCTAGTGTGGTAAGAGGGAAATTGTTGGCTCGTCCATCCCAGCCGTGTCCATCAGCGTAGGGCATCCTCTACGGGGGCAGACTTTCGTGGTCCTAGGGGGTCCTCCAGATGGGTAGGTTACATCCTGGACATGAGTGTGTATTTTGGTTGTCTGTCGGGTTACCCTTCTAGCAGGTTATGTTAGAATAAAAAACATCCAGCTATATTTGAAAATGGATCCACTGGCCACGTGACAGCTCCCTTCTCTAAGAGGTAAACAGGATGAAGCATAATTGACCCTAAAAAGCACAGGACCACAGTCCAGCTTACAGGATTATTGTCTTTAGGACTCTTAGGATTTCTTCTTTTTTTCCCCCTTCCTCTCTCTCTCCCTCTTCCTCCTGTTCCCCCTGCCCTCACTCTCTCCCTGGAGCTCTTGCTCTCACTCTTTCTCTTTTTTTGTGAGAGTTTCAGGAAGTGAACAAGTTTTGAGTGAAGTTTGTGTCTTGAGCCAGTTTCTCTTAAACATTTTTAAATGTATGATTTCCTTCATTTGTTTTCTACTTAGCTTTATTTTTTCTCTCCTCTTAAATTCAACTGTCCTACCTCAGATTATTTCAGTAAAATGTAATTATTATAATATGTAATACACCCTTAAGTGTAAGTTGTTTTTGTATTGATGTTGTGGGTAAGGGACAGACATGTGTGAAACACTGTGAATAGTGAGCATTAGTTCTTTCAGGTAAGGGCATGTTGATGCTGCCTGCTCACCCCCCAGGCCCAGGAGGGTGAGCAAGGGTCCTGTAGTGTTGCTTATTTCTGATAACAAGAGAGGGGGGAACTCCCCCCATGACAACCAAGCCTAGATCTGCCACTGATAGCATGACATCCTGGCTTAATGAGAGAGATTTGAACAACTGAATAGAGACAATGAAGTGAGGGGGTAAATGAAGGAGGGAGTAAAGTGCTCAAAAATGATCATGGCACAATATATTTACATATGCAATTATGGGCACCAATTCTTCAGAGCCAGTGTAACTATCACATATTGCAAATGTATGCTGATTTTTAAAAAAACCTTTCAATTTCCCAAGAAGCCAGTGCGTGGATGTGTGTGTATGTATGTAGTAAAGTACTGGGGATTAAACCCAGGAACTTGCAGTGAACAACAGTCTAATTGCTACTGTTGTGCAAACAGAATCCTGTTCAATCCCTAAACTGCCCAGGCTGGAGCTCAAACTTTCAATTATCCTGCCCCAGAATACTTAGTACTGGGATTACAGAAATGCATGACCACACAAATCTGGTTGTTTTGTTGTGATCTGTTTGTGCAGTGAAGTGGGGACTGAGCTCAAGGCCTTCTCTCTGAGGTACATTGCCAGCCCTTTTTGATTTTTGAGACAAGGTTTTATTAAATTGCTTGGCTGGAATTTATAATCCTCTTGCCTCAGTCTCTCAGTGGTGGAATTACTACGTGTCCAGCTTCAGTAGTTTGTTAAGCTAATAAAACTGAATCTCATAATTTGAAAGAAAAACTGAATAAACATTGATTAGAGCAATGTTGATCCTGTTATTGGAACTAAGAGACAAAACTCCACTTATGCCCACAGTAAGCAAATGAAGAATCTATGAAATGAAGCAGAGAGATAGGGAAAGAGTGAGGAAAACACAGCAGAAGAGGGTAAGAGATTGGAGAAAAACATGCTAAGCGAGGTTACAGCCTTGAAATACAAAGAAGAGGCTTTCCATCCACTTAACAATGACAAACCCAATCAGGCAGATCTGGACTTTTGCTCTCCCTATAGATTAGCAGAAAGTGTGTGCGTGCTCTGCGTGCCTCTGTCTGTCTGTAACAAGTTTCTTTTCCACTGAAATTCTAGTTTTTAGAGTTGGAGGGAGACAGACCATCACAAACTGTCACAAACTGTTCGTAGATATGCAGCACAGATTTATGAGATAATCAGAATCTCTTCTTTGCTCTAGAAAGTTATGAATGACCAGAGCTCTCAGCTGAGAGCAGAATCCAATCGTGTCTTATTTTGATTCAAAAAACATCTGTAACTGTGAGCTGCAAAACCTTCTTACATGGCCAGCAGATACTTGTCATTATTTCCAAACTGGCATCACTGACCTTTATACATACTGATAAAGGAGGGGTATGGGAAGGTGAGATTGTCTCAAGGAAAACAGTGTGTAGAGTATCAGCGTCATCACTGTCTTCTTCACTTTTATTCCTGGATGGGAGACAAGCGTTCCTCCCACATCTTCCTGTCTTTTCAGTAGTGATGAGATTACTTACCGTGTTTTAGCCTCAGTCCTTAGCCTGATTTCACTAAATAGAGGAGTTCTGCTTGTCTGACAGCAGTCAAGTCTCTGACCCACTAAGAAATCGTGGCTGGACAAGGGTGCTATACTTTGATGCATGCTAAATTATTATGGGGAAGGTCCAAAAAAATATCTATAAGATAGCAATATTATGTGCTCCTTGTTCTACTGGGTGAGCCTTATTTTGCGATCTATTGACTTATTGCCTAGGCATAGTGTACTTCCTATGAAGCAAAGCAGCTTTCTTAGCTCCCAGAGTCCCTCAGCTGCTATTTTCCTGAACATCCCGTCTTCTCACCAGCTTACAGTGCACGCTTGGCTTCATCGGGGTCTCGGGAAAGTACAAGAAGCACTAAAGGGGTGCTCTAGGTTTTTTGTTTTTGCCAAGGATGCTGTACCAGAGACTTATTGTGTATATAATCCAATGTTCTTTTTTCTAGAGGTAAAAATAAGCATACTCAAAATCTATACATTTGACCTCTTAGTTTTTGATTATTCAAATAGTTTTAGAGGAAAGAAGCACTTAAAAGTACTTGTTTAGTCAACAAACTAGTTAATTTTAATAGAGAAGTTATCCTATTGTTAGAAACAAGATTGACCATAAACCATATATGGTCTTTTATTTTGGGAAATACAAGTATTCACAAAACACTTAAAATTAAAATCTCATATATATGTATATAAAAGATTTGGCTACTAAGTTTGAGTTTCACTGAGTGTGATATGAAACGCAATAACATCACTACTAATATTGATGTTCATAATAATTCCACAAATGTTTCATAAACATCATTAACAACAATTACAAGTACCAGGGGCTAGAGTTATAGCTCAGTGGCACAGCACCTGCCTGGCAAGCTCAAGATCCCGATTTTGATTCCTGGTACAAAAAAAAAAAAAGTAAATATTTTTTATTGTTGTTGCTTGGATGGGTACATTCATATTTGAACTTAAGTCTTTTAAATGATTATATCCAACAAAATTTGTGAATGTTATTATGTGAGTGAAGAATCAATGAAAAATACAGACCAACAAGATACAGTATATGTGTGTGTAAGACACACAGAGACCTCGCAGCTGTGCTCCTGAAATGTCAGTCTGTGTCTACAGCGCCCTATTCCTTTGACTGAGGGACACTTGAGGATTTGCATCAGCCATTTGCTCATTGAATCTCACTTTGCAGCACTCAGGAATTCATCCACACTCCTATTCCTGCTCCTCTTTTTGGAGCACTATGATGTTATTTCCACACACTCTGATGGCCACACACATGCACAACTACTGAAAAAGGGGAATAAAATGTTACAGTTTCTGAAATAAAACTCATTTGTTGTAGTTGCTATGATACTATTTTTACAAGTTTTCACAGTGCTGCTAAAATACAAGATGGTGGTAAACGTTTTTATTTTTTGGTAAGCTCTTTCATGCAGATAAGACACTGATCTTTGACATAATATTTGTATCGCAATACTCTTGCACTGCGGGCTAATTTCAACAAAGCAGGTGGGCTCGAGGGCTCTTTGGAGTTTACCTTTTCTATGAACAAATTAAATCTTTGACAGGATAACAGATTTTTTTTTTAAGGAGCAGCAGATTCGAAGTCAGAAAAACAACTTTAACAGGTATTTTAAAGTAACGCACAGTTTCAAGTTCATATTTACATTTGATAAGTCAAAAAGCATTTAGAATACAAAAAGCACCAATATTGAATACATTTCAGTGCTTGAATTCTTTGATGGTGAAACAAGTGTGAACAGGTAATATGGTAACAGGGAATATTTTTAAATCTAAGGCAAAAGAAATTATATTTTGATAATTATTATTGAAGGATGCTGAGAAAGCCCATTGATCAAAACAGGAACCTTTGCAAAATGATCCGAATCTCAAATTGGAAGTATATCCTAATAATCTGCTTTCAGATGAGCAGTGTGTCACTTGTACTTTTCAAGAGGAGCAAGCCATGCTATCCAGTTTTGTAAAAGATATATTTTCAATGATCTTAAATTGAATTATTTCCAACACCTGAAGTTTCCATGTTTAATACTTGCAGACATCAAATGACACCTTCGAGATTCCCCTCATGTTGACCGGAAATGTGGTGCTGAGGAAGAGGCTCAACTATGAAGATAAGACTCAGTACTTTGTCATCATCCAAGCCAACGTGAGTGCATAACTTCTCTTACGTGCCTTCCATGAACTTATAAAATAAAGAGCACGTGTACTCAGGGCTCAGGCGGTGCTGGTTGTGACTGGCCTCCTCACAAGGCCTCTGTCCACGGTGGGGTTTCTGTATTTTTCTAGATGGGAAAAATAGATGCGATAGAGTTGGGGCAGTGAACTGTTTTTATTCACTGTGTTCTTCACCCACAAAGTCGACCTCTAATGTGCTACCTACACTCCAAGTATGTTTTTTAGCACATAGTGAAATAGTCCTCAATTATGAGCTATGGAAAGGTGACAGCAGTGTCACCTTTGGAAAGATATTTAAAATTCAGATTTTTCTAGATTTTATTTCAGAAGTTTTGAATAAAAATCTGAGAGGACTGAAGTGAACTATCTATATTTCTATGGTTATATAAAACGGTTACATTTTTATTTTTTTCTATATTTTAGGGAAGGGTCTCACTACTAGATTGGATTCATAGTGATTTTCCTGTTTACAACCTCCCAAGTGCTGGGAATACAGGCACGTGACGCCGTGCCCAGTCTCAGTTGCTGTTTCAGCAGGCCCGGGCCAGAGGTCGGGGCCGGCATGGCAGGCCCTGGGATCTAAGCGCTGACCCCTGTGACTGCTTGCAGGCGCACTTTAATCCGCTGAAGGGAACTATGCTTTTATTGGACACAAAAAAAAATCACTAGCTTTTGGATTTTAACTTATGTAAAACAGCTTTTCTTGAATATTTCCTCTGTCCTAACCTCACCTCTGCTTCATACTTCTATGTGGAGTAAAAAGAAACTTAAAGCCATTTGTTTTCATTTCTGCCAGTGGTTTAAGATTTTTCTGCAATTGAGCAGAATGAGAAGGTAGTGTGTCATCACTTAAGGAATCAAAGGATTTTGAATATTAGAATAGTAAAGAGAAGTAAAATAGAATCATATTCTGTCAACTAGTGTGTAAAAGTGAGAAAAATTACTAAATATCTCTAACAAATAAAAAAACCCTTCAAAATAAAGCACACATCACTTCTGGAATGATTTGGATTAAGGAAATTTTCTTGCTCCTGCTTCCTTTGCAGCAATACAGAAATTAAAAGAATGAAGTTAATAATATGAATATTTAATTTTCCTGTCAGAAATATTCCATCTCTCATTAGTTACCAAAAGCAAGAGAAACACTTCCAAGGGTTTAGGTAACTGATTTAGTGTCCAAAGACTCAGAGTGACTCTCATGTTATATTTTTTTCTTTCTCTACTCCAAGTACCTGATAAGGTAATGAAAGAACATTTAATGTATGTATCTGTCCATTTGTCTGTTAGATGCTTCTAGCCATTTTAGTAAACTACAAGGTATTTTGGCACTCAATATTTAAACTCAACAAGTCTAGTCCAAGCATTCTATGACTTTGCCTTAAAAAATAAATCAGAAGGGGGCCAGGGAGATGGCTCAGTAGAATAAACGCTTCCCTGGCAAGTGTAAGGGCCTGAGTTCAATCCCTGGTTCTGCAAAAACAACAACACAAACAAACAAACAAACAAAAAACCCAGAAGACCCTTATGTCTGTCCACATGCATTTTAAAATCAGGTTTCATGTAATTTCATATTATTGATTGGAGTGCACATTTTCCCTGGTCCCATGAGGCACAACTAGCATTTGTTTAGTGCACTATTAGTCACAATGCAGGTACTACCAAATAATACACATTATTAGCACTTGTTTCCAATTTGATCAAAGAAGAGGTAGCAATTGAATGATTTACAGCAAGAAACTTTCAATGGAAGTAAAACCTCAATTGCCATCTCAAATTAGATATGTTTAATCAAAAGCTTAGGCAAGCTTAAGCAGGTGCAGGGGACTGTGGTTCAATCCCCAGCACCATGTGCTGTAGTAGCCTTGGCCTCAAGGCAGGCTGAGCTGACCAAAAAAAAAAAAAAAAAAAAAAAAAAAAAAAAATACATACTTAAACTTAAGTAGAGTAATAGTTTGTAAAGACTACAAGTACTATCGCTGCGCTGTCCCCATTGTAACATTTGTCCTTGAATTCCTGAGTCACAAGAGACAGTCGGAGTTAGAGCTACAGCATAAGAATTCTGAAGGGCATAGTTTATTTCATGCAGTGGTTTAACTACGATGACTTTAAAAGGACACATCCTTGCTTTTCATTTTCTGTCTTAGTTTGGTAAGACAATAAAATGCTGTTTATCTTAATGTTCTTAACTTTTGGAGGTGTTATCTTCTGTTCTGATGAGGGAAAGGAGGAAACTAGAAGGGAACCTGGGAAAGCAGATAGAAGGCAAGTTTCTCAGTAGTTGTTGCAGTTTCTCTTCTCTCATGGCTGGGAGAAATACTCAACAACCAAAATGAGGGAAGGAAAGGCTTATTTAACTCAGAGTTATTGGAGGTTTCAGTCCATGCTCAGCTGGCTCCAAGGCAGCGTGACACATAGCAGAGAGGAAATGCAGGAGTAGCAGTCATGATGGCTACGGAGAGCAAGTCTGCCTCTCTGTCTCTCTTATGTTACATTAAGGCTGTCCACCCCACTGGGTGTAGCATTCATACCCATAATCCCAGGAGCACTCAGATCCATAATCCCAGCCTTGGAGCATGAATTAATCACAAACTGTAGAATTTCACCTCATTCACCTGCATGAGGTTTTGGGGGGGCAAATACACCCAAACCATAACGGTAGCTTTTACCATCCATTGAATTGTCACTTATAAATGAATGAAAACTCAAGCAAAATGAAATTATATATTCAGTATTTAGGCAAATAATCATGTTTTGTTATATTACATTTTAGAATGAGTGCTTCATTTTGCTTTTCTTGCTAACCCTTCAACAAACAGGATATCCATGTGCTTATGGTAACACATGAATGTTGCTCCCTAAAATGGCTAAGGAAAAGGGATTAGATAGTGACTCATCCACATGTCAGGCACTGGCAAATGATCTACAAACTGCCGTACAGGTTTTCTGGATAAATCCTGAGGGGACTTGACTGACCTTATCAGATACAAAAGTTACATTTCTTATTATACAGGTTTTGCTTTATCTTGGTCTTAACCATCCAGCAGAAAAGTATAAAAATGAGGTATAAAAAGTAAAGCCATATTAATAGGCTGAGCTGTAAAAGGTTCAGCAACTTTTGCCATTGTCAGCCCTATGGATAACCCACTACTATTATGGACTACTGGACTATATTGGAATATCTTACTGAATTCATGCACCTACAATACTTAAATGACCATGGAATACCCATCTTTGACAAAACTAAACAAAAAGGGGATTCAAATGAATGACCATTTTGTATCTGTATATTCAAAATAGTTAGGATAGATATATAGCTGCATTCTCTTAATTAAAAGAATAAAATATTTGTTCTAATAGTGTTTGTGGACAGGATATCATATCTGCATCTTGTACAATGAATAACCACTAAGACAACAATAAGCAATGTAATTATTATTGAAACTGTCCTACTAATAGGTTTTGAAGCTGTCTCATTACTATTTGTTTCTCAATAAAATTACTGAAAAAAATTTTTAAAAATTTTTACAAAAAGATAGAGGGTAGCGGATATAGAAAGCTCCCAGAGACGAACAAGTCAGTTTGTTTTCAGGGGGAACGGAGGATAAAGAAAACTTGTAACAACATTTGCTTATGCAGGTGGAAGTTGCCTTTCATATTTTTTTCATGAAACTTCCTGCAGGAGGGTTCATGCACCCTCACTCTCAAAAGTAGCTACTTTTTGTGACATAAGTGAAGCTTACAGATTCCTTTTCTTTCTTAACTTTGCATTTAAAATAATCCCTATATCAACTCTCGGGGGTTTAGATGGAAAATTAAGATTTAAGCACTACTTTTTTCCATTATTTAATCACAATCTATCTCATAACGTATCAAGGGATCAAGACATCGTAGAAGTACAAAGTTGTTACATTTCCACTAAGGATGTGCTTGGGAAAATCCTACCAATAGAGATTTCTTCTTTCTCAAGTCTTTGCCTTTAATTAATTCTCTATAATCTGACTGGGTCCACCATATAGAGACAGAGTATAAATGGAAAAGCTATTGCCCAAAACGCATGGAAGAACTTCTTTTCTTTTGTTTCCTTGTTTTAATTGGCAGTTGAGAAGTAAGTATTCATGTCACATGAAAGACATTTTTTGAGCAGCGTGAAATACTAGTCTGTTAACGTACTCTTAAAATTTCTAACTGGTGTATGCCAACGTAAGATGAATGAACGACTTTCAAGTGAACGATCCACTTTAGTGGACAGTGCAGTGTGTTGTGCAGTTGTATCAACAGCATGCTCACCTTGCTGCACAGGACTATTTTTAGTTCCCAGGTTTTTCACCTCTCAAGGAGCTAGCTAGTCATCTGACGGGCTCTGAATGAAAGATGGTGGTGAAGGGCTCTAAGTGAAGGTGGTGCTCTGGTGTAGAAAAGGAATTTTCAGGATGCATCACTTAGAGCATTGAAAAAGAGGTTCACCAGGCAGTGTTTGTGAAGTGCAGTCGGGATAGTGTGGAACCTTAGCAGTGTCATATGTTGTGGTCTTGATATGTGCTTTGGGGGCTCCATGGGAATCCTTTCCATGTTTGTGGTATCCTGAAAAATGAATGTGTAATTTGTTTCAAAAGACTCAATGAAGCAAATTTCCAAGAATTACAAATTTATGGCGTTCATTGTAATACTGCAAATGGTCTGTCTGTGGAAATCTGTCTGCTGCAACCTGCAGCTAGCTCAGCAAGTCTGAAGATTAAATGGATTTGTCTACATTCCAGGATCGTGATCTAAAATTTTCATTTGAACAAGTTACTAATATATCATTTAAATAAAAAAAAAGGGAAAAGAGAGGCTGAAATGCAGTTAGTCCCTATCCTCACCCATTACTTGATGTTTCTTATAGGACCGTGCTCAGAATCTGAATGAAAGGCGAACCACCACCACCACCCTCACGGTGGACGTACTAGATGGAGACGACTTGGGCCCGATGTTTCTTCCTTGTGTTCTTGTGCCAAACACTCGTGACTGCCGCCCAGTCACCTACCAAGCTGTCATACCTGAGCTGAGAACTCCGGTAAATATAGCCTCATCATTTTCTTTCTCTCTCTTTTTTCCCTTCTGTATTTTAGGGAAGAGTCCACAGGGTGTTCAGAGTCTCACTATTAGATCAGACTCATAGTGATTCTCCTGCTTAGAGCCTCCCAAGTGCTGGGATTACAGGCGCGAGCCATCACACACACACTCTCAATTGCCATCTCAGCACGCTCTCACGGCAGGCCCGGGGACCCCTGACCCCTGTGCCTGCTAGTAGGAACTTTAATCTCCTGATCTATTTGGCCGGACCCAATTCTCATCATTTTCATTTTGCATAAACTAACCCCAGTGAATCCTACTGAAGTACACTGTAGTCACTGAAATTGATAATAGTAAAAGTAAGGAAATTTTAAGCTGTTCACACACTCCAAGAATTCATATATATGTATGAATGTCAGGGGATACAAAGGTAAACTAGTCAATTACAGTTCAGAGTTGTATTGGAGATTTTACTTGGCCTTTTGGAATTAGGAGCTAACAAATCCAGAATTCAAACATCCCTCCTATAAAGACATATCTTAAAGAGACAGAGGTGAAGACTGAATATGTACTTTCTTTTTTATTTTATGTATTTGGTACAGGGTCTCATTATGCAGCTCAAACTCCCGAGTGATCCTCCTGTTTTCAGCCCTCCAAGTGCTGGGATTACAGGTGTGCTCCACCATGCCTGGTCTCAGTGGCCAGCTCAGCATGCCTAGGAGCAGGGCCAGTATGGCCTGTGGTGCTGGAGATCATATTCCAGCATGGGATCTTGCCTAAGCAGGTGCTTAGTCCTCTGAGCTATCTCACTGGCCCTTGAATATATATTTTCAACATTCAATTCTGAATTTGTAAAAGCCTAAAAGCAATAAATTCTTTTCAGTATAGAATTCATATCTTGGTTTTCCCTAGATGACAACTGTGCATACATAACAATAAGACTTATAAAGTAAACAGATACCTGCTGGGACTAAAATAACAACTTCTCTTCTAAAAGTGAAGAAAACATAAAATTCTGTTTCAGCTAAGTAAAATTCTTAGAACTCATATACTACATTAAATTTTTGTTTTGTTTGCTCTGGAAAGTATTCAGGTCTTTGTGTTTCCAATATAATTCTCAATGTCAGAATTTGTTTGAAAATATTTAATTTTTTTTGCTCAAAATATATGACATGGTTTTCAGTGTTTTCCCTATATCTTGAGATTTTTGAAGAAACAAACAAGTGTATTTTGTTAAATGTATAATTAGGTAATATTTTATTCCCTTCTAAGTTCTTGGTGAGTGTTATATGTGTAGAATTTAACCATAGTATATCTGAAATAATTACTTGGTTTCTAGTAGTATCAACAATAGTCAGTTAAGTTGATTTGCATCACCAAAAATAGCTGGGGTGAAAATAATTATTAAAAATCTAGTGATGCCCCTTGATAGAAGGTCATACTATGTATTTTTGGCAAAACGACGTGATTTTGAAGACAAAAAGGCTAATCAGGACTTATCAAAAGAAATTGATCAATATTACCTAAATTCATGTCATGATCTTCTTTTGTTGAATCTCATTAATAATAATTATCATTTTGTTTTGGGTTGGTTTGTTTTGTTTTTTGGAGGAACTGGGGATTGAACTCAGGCCCTTGCAGTTGCCAGGCAAGCTCTTAGTCTACTGCACCATCTCCCCAACCAAAAAAATAATTATCTTTAAGGTTTTTTTTTCTTTTATTAAAGGAAGACAGGTGATAAAACATACATCTTTGGTATTAATTTATGTTTTTGAGTTCAATGATGTACTTAATATATTTATGAGTCCCTGAGAGAAAGAACCTACTGTAATCACAATAATTAAATTAAACAGATCAGCCTGATGATGGCTCAACAGTACTTGATATATTTCAAACAGTAGAGGAAGGCTGAGGCTGCTACTTAAGACTCACCATATACTGACAATCATATAAATGATCACTAGGCATTCTTCCTTCTCAAATGATTGACTAGGTTTTTTGTGGTCTAAACGAATCATAGTAATGACTAGCTGTTGTACAAAATGTCCAATTGGTTGGGAGCTAGAAACTCTGTTAAACTCTGCACAATACCAACTGGTTGAATATACAAAAGGATTTTTTTTATTGGTTTTTGTTTTAGTAGTACTACGGATTGAACAAAGGTCTATCCCTCTTAACTAGATCTCTAGTCCTTTATTTTTTAATTTTTGAAATTTTCAGTTTTTACTTTGAGACAGCAACTCTTAAGCCTCTGGATTGCATAGGCTGGGCTGCACCTCCCAGCCCTCCTACCTCACTGTTTCAGAGTCCTAGGGTTGCACGCCTGTGCTGCCATCTGGGATCCAAGGGGCCTTTTGCAGAGGTGACGCTGCTGACATTTCACCAATGAGTTCTAAAGAAGGGACCATATAACTTCTCATGATCACACAGCTAATAAATGGATAAGTAATCTTAAAAACAAGAATTTATTTCATGCTTAAGACAATAAATAATAGGCCATGTATTTAAGGTCCAGCTTTATGTACAGTGAGTGGATGCACTTTTCACAGTTGGGTTAAGTTGGCGATTGCTTCTGCAAGTGGATGCTGTATAGATTTGGGTGCTTGTGGTTCCCCATCTACTTTGCTGGACTGTAATTTTTATATTTTGATTATTAGTACCTGAGGAAGAACTAGTCTAAGGATAAGTCACTCAGTTTTCAATTGGCAAAAATGTTCAGTGGGATAAATTAGTCATTATAATGTAAGAGCGATGACTTCCACTCAACTAATTCCTCATATACTGGATTCTGTGTGAGATAAGAAGGGATCCTAGGCATGAAGCACTCTTGCTGGTAATTAAAAGGAGGATTCCAGGTGAATGGCTGCCTCTGCCAGAACATTTGTCCCAACCTTTAAAGCTATGTTTCTAAATTTATTGTTTGCTAAAATTTCAAGATGATCAATCTTTGTTCTTTGTCACCATTTTCAAAAGGTTCCATCACTGCTTAACATTCTATGAAACATGATTTACATAGTTATATAAAAATTACAGATACATATGCACTCATTCATTGAGAAATATTTTTATTATTAAAAATAGCAAAAATAATAAGTTTATTTGTAATTCTAGAAATTTATTTGACTACATTTTGCAGCAATCTACAAAACTTAGTGGCTTTAAACTGTAACCATTCAATTTTTTTTCCTACAGAACTATGATTTTTGGGGCCAAGGAAATGGCTCAGTGGAATAAGTGCTTGCTGCCCTAGCAAATGCAAGGGCCTGAGTTCAATCCCGGGTTCCACCAAAAAAAAAAAAAAAAAAAACAAACAAAAAACTGATACTATGATTTTTGGCAGGAGTTCAGGGCAGATCTTTTCTTTAAGTAGCATCATCTTGTTACCTCTTTATCTCTGAGTACCTCTTTTATAATGGTTAATCCAGCAGGTGAGCAAGTTGCTGCTGGTTAAATAATGTACCATTATTTTTTATTTTGTTTTATTTTATTTTATTTTGTTATCTTCCGTATTTTAGGGAAGGGTCTACAGGTGTTCAGGGTCTCACTACTAGACTTGACTTGTAGTGATCTGCCTGTTTACAGCCTCCCAAGAGCTGGGATTACAAGAGCATGAATACTTCAGTGGTTTTCTTTCTATTTCTTACTATTCTTTCCTTTCCTGCTTTTCTTTATATATTCTGATAATAAAATAATAAATAATGATATAAATAAAAATAATAAATAAAATAACATACCAGTTGCTGCTGCCCACCCAGGGCTGTGGGCTGGGCCTTGTCTGGCTATCTGCCTAGCTTCCAGCTATGCAGGAGCTCTTATAAAACCTCTCTACAGGGGAAGGCATAATATATAATGAAGTAGTTTTGAATTTTCCACTATCATTTGTAGTCTAACCAAGCTGCAATGTTCCTTAAAAGACAGAAGGACTGACCAAATAGTTTACCATATTAAAGCACCTGCAAGCAGGCACAGGGGCCAGTGGTTTGATCCTAGGCCTGCTGCACCAGCCCCGCCCCCAGGGGGCACTGAGACAGCAACTGAGACTGGGAATGGTGGCGCGCGCCTATAATCTCAGCTCTTGTGAGGCTGTAAACAGGCGGATCACTAGGAGTCTGTTCTAGTAGTGAGACCTTGAACACCCTGTAGACCCTTCTCTAAAATACAAAATAAAATAAAATAAAATAAGAAAATAAAATGAGATAAAAATCCTTCCCCTCTGAAGACGCTCTAGGCCCATACGAGAAAACCTGCATAAGAAAAGCAGTTGTACTGTAGGAGACTCTGAGAGTTAAACAAGCCCCAGTGCTGGCACCAAGCATTCATAAACCCTTCCATATCATTATTAGTAATCTGTTCTAAACTTCTAGCAGCTCAAATTGGAAACTGTTTTTATTTCACATCCAATTTGCTGTGTTTATGTGTACCTCTCTTTCTATTCTTTCCTTTCCTACTTTTCCTTATATATTCTGCTAAAATTTCAGGATGTTGAGGGAGAAAACTAACCATGTGCTCTAATTGGATATTGCAACCTTTCTTGAACTAATTTTTCAAATTTTGAAAGCTTTGACACTTATTCACCTTTTATGTTGATGTGAAATT
Organism: Ctenomys sociabilis; assembly: GCA_004027165.1. Classification (NCBI taxonomy): domain Eukaryota; kingdom Metazoa; phylum Chordata; class Mammalia; order Rodentia; family Ctenomyidae; genus Ctenomys; species Ctenomys sociabilis. The sequence goes on from PVKA01004904.1 coordinate 29,566, forward strand.
TTCTACCAATTACTTCAGGGGTATTCTTCACCTCACTATCATCCCTGAAGAATTTACAAGTTTCAAAAAACTTAAAAAGGTAGTCTAGTACAACTTATAACTCATGAACTAGGATATAATAAAATATTTTATATTAAAAATTTAATGAACATATTTTTATGATAGATTTATTCTACGAATGTATATATGTATTACATACTGTTTCTCTAATACTGAAATCTATTCAGCAAAATTTAATATGTTTGTAGATATTAAAATTAGATATTGAGCATATAAATAGATATATCTGGTGTTCTAAAGGTATTAAGTAATTCAAAGTCTTCTGTTAGATATTTATTATTAATTTGATAAATCAACTACTGAAATCTATTATATGCCAAAATCTGTATTAATTGGATGACTGAGATAAGTAGGACAGAATAATTCCAAAAAACATTATCATGCAAACGTATTATTAGATTCTTAATCAAAGCTGCTATTATACCTATAAAATCTAGGTATTATAAGTGTTAGAAAAAAAAACAGACTTTTGAGTATAGGATACAATGCACGAAATTTTCTCGTCTTTATTTTATTTCTCGTCTCCATTTTTTTGCGGAACCAGGGATTGAACTCAGGCCCTTTTGCTTGCCAGGGAAGCACTTATTCCAGTGAGCCATTTCCCTGGCCCCTCTATTTTCTAATACAGGATTAATCAAGGCATGGTCAATCTTTACTTTTTTTTTAAATTAGAATGATGTTATGCATGCCATCATTTGGTTGGTTGGCTATTTTATGTGAAGTGATTAATCATTAAATAGAAACACTATGACATGTTTCTTTGTATATTTACTCTACCTACCTTTCTTCAATGACTCTACCACTTGATGTTTGGTCCTTAGGATTAGGCCCCCCCAGGAGACATAGAAATCTCTCTTCTTCCCTCATTTTAAAGCCTCCTGGGACAGTTTCTATGTAAATGCTCCTCTAATGCTTCATGGGGTCATAGGTCATAGGTCATAGGTGGGACTTTGAGGAGGTGACTGAACATGTGGGAGCTACACTCCAGGGTGAGCTAATGTGGCAACACAAGTGAACAGGAGGTAGGATCCCTTCAGGAGAGACCATCACTGTGGCCTCGACTGGAAGGGTTTATCTTCTCATGCACTCTCCCCACTGTCCTCTCTTCTCTTCTTCCTGTCCCGCATTCCCTGGGCACCTTCCCTCTGTCATGTTGCAAGTGAACCTAACTAAACTTCTTCTTTAACTGGGGTATCCATTGATGAAGAAAACAACCATAGCCCCTTAGATTCAATACAATAATTTGTACTCACAAATACCTCTGCTGGAGTCTTTGTCATGAAGAAGTCTAGTTTTACTGTAACCATAAAAGGTGGTTATTCTGATTTATTTATATTGTTCTCTCCCCTCAGGGAAGCTTTGTCAGTTATTAGATGAATAGCTATGATTTGTAATGATATCTGTTTATAATTTCTTCTTGGCTCATACTTTCATTATATGTATTATGATCTCAGAATTCTTCCTCTCCTGGTTGTGTAATACTGCTGGTCTTTCTCCCTTACATGATGGCCTTGGGTTTATGTTCTTCAATTATGATAGCTTTTATTCATATATTATTTATGGAAACTGTTGCAGTTAATCAATTAGTTTGATTTTTTTTTTTATGTATTTATCATAGGGTTGACAGGGTTTCACTGCACAGACCAGACTCCAAGCAGTTCTGTTTTCATCCTCCCAAGTGCTGGGATTAGAGGTGCGCACCACCAACGCCCGGAGTCAGTTGCTGACTCAGCGCACGTCTGGGATGGGACTGGCACAGTATGCTGGGGATGGAATAATTAGGTGTTTGTAGGCAATATCTCCCTGTATAGTTCTGGCTGGCTTTGAACTCTCTATGAACGCCAGGTTGGCCTCAAAATCACTGTGATGCTCCTGCCTCAGTGTTCTCTTGCTGCTGGGACAAAGGGCTTGACAGCAAAAAATGAAGGAAGGAAAGACTTATTGAGGTCACTGTCACTGGAGGTTTCAGTCCATGCTGCTGGCTCCAAGGGAGTGCAGCACATGGCAGAGAGCAGCCTTTCCTGGCGGAGGCAAAAGACAAGACAGCGAAGGGAGTGGCAGCAACTCAGGCAGCTAGCTAGCCTCTTTCCCCTCCTCACTTTATCATGCAGAGTAGCTGTGCAGGGCACTCAGGCCCATAATCCCAGCATTGGATCATAAATCAATCACGGTCTCCAGAAGCTGCCCCAAGACTGCGTGGGAGGACAGCTACACACAAACCATGATATCCAGCCTCCTGGTAGCTGTGGTAGGCTTTGGAAGATCAGAGCAGCTCAGCTGTGCTTTAAGCAGCAGCATCTGGTTACCTCATTTATCCCTAAGCACCATTTCAGTACTGCTTTGAGTGCCGGAATTACAGGACGGACACCTGGCTTAAGTTAATCAGTTCATTTATTTATTTGGGATTCGACTTCTTTATTTATTTATTTATTTATTTATTTATTTATTTATTTATTTATTTATTTATTTATTTATTGTTGGAACCAGGGATTGAACTCAGACCCCTGTGCTTGCCAGGGAATCGCTTATTCCACTGAGCCATCTCCCAGGCCCCCTATTGACCTTTTTGTCCTGAATTCTTTCAGAGTTTATCTTTTTCACTAAGATTATCTACATACAGGTAGATAGACCGTCTAACTTGAATTCACTGCTGAGTTTCAAGTGTCTGTTTTTATATTTGTCAGAATATTTTTACCAATTTTTCCATAGTTGTTTTCTCCCCCTTCACTATGTTTTAACACATTTACCCTTTTTTCTGGTTACTGGCTTTTAGTACCTTTGTAAAACTGTTCATTTTAACCAAAACTTCTCTGAAAATCCAACTGTGGAATTTTCCACCAGAACTTTATGTGTTACCTATGAAATGTTACTCAAGTGTCTTTGTCTTCTGTTTGCCCTCCCTGATCAGCCCATTCAAATAGACTTTCTCAAGGCTGACCTTGCAGCCTTCAGTCTTCTCCCTTTATCTTAAAACTACAGCAACATATTTAAGAACTATGCTATTGTTCTGATCCTTCATGGTACAAAATACAAAGCCTTAATGTTTTCTCTTGTATTTAAATATATCCTAAAACTTTTAGGTGGTTATCCAAATGTCATTATATCTGACCATTTCTCCATTGTCTTCTGTAACTCACATAACACAACTTACCTGGTCACCTATGAGTTTGCATATAGCCCTGAACTTCTCTGAGAAATAGCCATACCATTGTGTACTTTTTTTTCATACATTAAGTTTACATTTGTTGTTTTGGTAAACATAACACAACAGACCTGTTACATGTGTTTGCTCTGTCACCCATACTGATACTCTAGATGTTGAACTCTTCATTATAGGTATATATTTATTTTTATTTCTTTTTGGAGATAAATTTCACTTTTTCATTATATTATACAATGAAACCCACTGGATTCATAGAGTAGATATTCACTAAATGGTGAACTGAGTTAATTCATCAATTAAAACTTCTTTAAAAAGTCTTTAAAAATTTAAAATAGTTAGCTTAGCCACTGTTGGAAGCATTTCCTTCAGGTAGGGAACCAACAGGTGGTGCTTGTGAGGTAAAATCTTTCACAGTCACCATTGAGTTACAATTCATCACCATTGTCCCAGACCTTCATTCAAAACATTTGCTTTTCCTTCCAAAAAAGTCTCAAATACTAAATTAAATTCTTAGTCTTTAAGCCAACTCTTTTCAAAATGTTTCCTGAGGAGTTCCATTTGGGACCATTGATGAATGAAGAATCAATCGCCAGTTCCCTAACTAACCGCAACCTCTTAATGACAGGGCTGTTTGTTAGAACATGCTGAAGGAACAAATTGATCAATAACACATCTAGCCTCGGCATAATGACATCTGCTGCTTGTTCCTGTCACTAGCAGCTGTACCCACGGGCTTCTCAGAAGCCAACGATCAAAGGAACTTGAGATTCCACATAGGGACATAGTAGCACAACAACTAAAACCACAAGAGCAAAAACTAAAGTAGAATTTAGCAAGTGGCTGTACGAGTGTGTTATAATTCTGAAAGTGCAAATATAAAATTCCAGCAGAGCAACAGGATTCGTTGTTGTTTCCACATTGCCCAAAATTATATTTTAGTGGGTTATTTTGTATTTCTATTTATAGATGATGTGAAGATATTTGTCATTTTCAGTGGAACAAACAGAAACAAAGTAGAGGAAGAATTGTTTGTTAAGATAATTGGAAGGAGCATTGTAACTACTCTGCAGAATAACATTTTTGAAATATAATATTTCTTAGGGAAAAACAGTTCAAAGACTTATTTTACATTAATATCTAAACCGATTTTTCCTATAAAATACACATAGGATATTGGATATACTTCACTTTTATGTTGTTTTTAATTTTTGTTAAGCAAAAATAAGATGTTCTCAAATCATCTAGGGGCTTACCAAATTGCGTGGAAATAATTTACAAAGTTCTTTTTTATCATAACAAAGTGAGTTTGTAAAGACTCAGTGTATGTTGAAATCCAGTTTATTATTGAGATTATTGCACCATGTTTCTGAACCTCAACTTATACTTGTTATTTGCATGGTACACAAAATAATACATGTAACCAATAATATACGTAATTTTCATGAGTACTGTAAAACAAAATTTAGGTAGCATAACTAGAATCTAGCAAATATTAAATTGCAGTAATATTATTATCACTCATCTGAATTTCATTGTCAGGCTGGCTGTTTGCTTAGAAGCTCAGAGAAAGCAACAACTAATTCAAATTAAATAACATTTACTATATTTAACTAAATTCTACCTTTACAAACTGAGTTGAGCATATTGATAGGACCTAACTTATTCTGATTTTGCTATTCCTAGTTAATGAAGGACAGTTTTGACCTTCTGAAAGAAAGTAATTCATTGACTTGGAAGAATAGTGGCAGTATTTTCTTTAAGGAAACAGGCTGGCATTGCCAACTGCTGGTGCCAAATTAATTATGCAATACATTATTCCTTTGGGGAGAGTAAGGAGCTGATGCAAAATGCCACAAAGCACTCCTGCAAGCCAAAATTTATGTTAATGAATCATGTTTAAATATTGTCCAAGAAAGCACTCTTGTTTGTTTTTTTTTTCTGTGTGTGTGTGTGTGTGTGTGTGTGTGTGTTAAATAAAAGAAAGCAGTGGATTCTTTAGAAAGTTTTTCCTGTTATCCTGCAGAGCCTACCATCATGTCGCAGGGTTTCTTCTGCAGGTGAGGCTGGGAATGCCACACTGTGGCCTTTGGAATTCTGTATTTTTCCTACACAAGTTACTGTAATGATGTACTTTAATGATAAAGCAATTGTCTGCTAATGAAAGAAACATTTAAATACTGTATCTGTGAAAATACAGAATCCCACCATACTCAAAGTTTAATCCTTGGGATAGATATGCCTTTCAATATCAATAAATGCCGTTCAAAATATCTGGCAACTCTCTAAGGCTGTCACATTTTAATCTTATTTATTTATTTCTATTTTACTTAAGTCGTGAGGCTGTGACCTACACAAGAAGGAAGTATTAGAAGTTAGTGATGCGTTCATTGAATCTGACATGGACAGCTTTGCAGGGATGAGCTGCGGCATTCTGGGAAGTATAAACCGCGCATAGGTAATTTGGGGACTGGGTCAAGTTCAGCCATCTGGATAGAATGTAGGAAAACCATGTATTTTTATTTGTATTTTTATGTATTCAGTACATGCCCTACTGGGTCTCACAACGTAGTTGGGATTCATAGTAATCCTCCTGTTCTCATCCTCCCAAGCACTGGGATTATAGGCGCATGCCACCATGCCCAGTCTCAATCTCTGTCTCAGTGCACTCCAGGGGCGGGACCATCACAGCACCCCAGGGATCGATCCCCAGCCACTGAGCTCTGCCTAAGTAGGTGCTTTAGTCCGCTGAGCTATCAGGCCAGCCCCACGTGTGCTATTTTGTCCTTGTGCTGAACGTGAATTGAAAGAAGAGTACAGGTGATGATTCAGCTTAACTGAGGTGACCACTCTTTCGTGATGAGAACAGAACCTGTGATGACAGTGTGCTCACTGACCAGCCTGGACACTACCTAGACATTCTGCTGAAAACTGCTAAATGTCACTGTGAGAATATTTCTGTCAGATTAACATTTATGGGGGTGGGCTATGAGGACAGCGGATCACATTCATAACATAGGGAAACCTTGTCCAGTTGGTTGATGCCTCTAAGAACAACCGAAATTGGCATTTCAAAAATAGGGGGCGTTCGCCCTGGAGTTACCCCTTAGACTACCTAGACTATCTTCTTGGGCCAAGTCTTATCCGGCCTGGCTCCCTGCAGATTTTGGACTTGGTAGCTACCATACTAACATAAAATAGCTCCTTGGTAGAAATCCTCCCTCTGCTCTACAGACACACAGAAATCTCTCTAATTTCTCAAAACAGAGATCTTGTTAGGAGCAAATGAATAGAGAAGGCTGAAACACTAATGGCAAAGGCAAACATGAAATCAAGCCATTGAAAATTCTTTCCTTGAATTCTGCTGCAGCTGTCCATTTGATCTGCCTGAAACATAGAACTGTATGAAAAAATACAGATTAGGGACATTCGGGGAGATTTCTTTCTGTCCGATGAATTTCTAATGTATTTATTTTAAAACAATCTTTGTGTCACCTAAGAATATTGAATTAATCAACACATTTTGAAAATTGAAATACTCAATTTTTGCCATGAATTCAATAGTTGAATACTACCTATTTTAGAGTGTATAAAATGACCCAAGAGTATTAAAAACACAGCACTATTAGTTTCCAGTAAAGTTTTATTTTATTTTTGGGGGTTCTGCTTTGGTAAAATTCCACCCATAGGGATTTCTGTTTTCTAAGACTTTGTCTTCATTTGTTTACTAAAACTATAGTTGATCAACAATGTTGGGAAAGACTGTAAGAAAAATAAGCGATCACCCAATTCCTAGAGATTATAAGGCCTTGCTGTCTTACGTCAACCTTGTGTCTCTCCCCCCTGTTTCCTGGTCCTTTTTTTTCTGATTTTGAGGTGCTTTGTTTTGCTTTCTTTTTTAAATATGCCACACTCTTTCAGATGAATAAAGAAGTCCTTCAATATCCTTTGCCTGGAATTATACGCTCTGATATGCCCTGTTGCTGGCTCTTTCACTTATTTAGATTTCAGCTCAAATGGCACCTCCTCAGAGAAGTCTTTCTTCTCTATGCGTGTAACCCACAGCTTCCCCCAGGAATTAGATAATACACAACCCAGCTTCATTTTCTTCATATTGTTTGGTATCTCAGATTTCTTGCTTATTTAGTGTTTAGTTACTCAAATAAATGGGAAGTTTCCTTACTAGTGCATGTATATTGTATCTTTTAAAGCAATCACGTTTGTTTGCTTTTTTCTTAATGAATGTGTCTTATGCGTCTTGGCATTTATATCTTGGCATTCTGTGTAATATATTAACGTCTTCCACTGTGTGAAAGAATTCTATATAGCATATATTTTTCTATAGGAGGTATATTTTCTGTGTTTATTTTTTTGTGCTAGAAGAACCAATTTAAGTAACATATTCCATATTTTTGGTTCTTCTTGTTGAAAATGCAGAATGAAGGAAGTTATAATTTCTTTTTCATAGTTCTAAGTATTTTGATGAGTTTTAATGTCCAAAAGATTAATTGGAACTCACAGAGATCATCAGGAAGACAGACGTGAGAAGAATACTGATGAAAATGAAAAAGGCTGCTTGCGAGATTATTCCGTGCGTGGCTTCTTTTTTCTCAGAACCATAGTATTAGATTTTGCTTCTTAGCAAAGCTTTTATTTTTTTTTCTGACAACAGCTTGTGACTTTAGAGCTACAGCTGTAACATAATCTGATCTGTAGGCAGGTGAACAGGGCCCTCAAATTCAAAGACCTAATTCAGAAATGGGCATCTGAGATGAATACACACTTCTCAGAGGATGAACTTAAAGAAGCGAATAAATACATGAAAAAATGCTCCACATCACTAGTCATCTGTGAAATGCAAATAAAAACAATACTGAGATACCATCTCACTCCAGAAAGAATGGCTATCATAAGGAAGTCAACCAACAACAAATGTTGTAGAGGTTGTGGGGAAAAAGGAACACTTCTCAACTACTGGTGGGAATGTAGACTGGTACAACCATTGTGGAGGTCAGTGTGGAGACTCCTCAAAAGAGTAGGACTGGAAATCCCATTCAAGCCAGTTATCCCCCTACTGGGGATTTTCCCAGAGGAACTGAAAACATTGTATCATAGAGATATATGTGTACCTATGTTTATAGCAGCAGAATTTGTAATAGCAAAATCTTGGAAACAACCAAGATGTCCATCACATGACAAATGGTTGAAAAAGATGTGGTATTTCTATATAATGGAGTATTACTCAGCTATTAAGAATGATAAGCTTGAAGCATTTATGTTGAAGTGGATGTCACTTGAACATATACTCATAAGTAAAATAAATCAGACACACACGTGTAAATATCATATAGTCTCACTAGTATAAGAAGCGAAAAGAAGAAATACAAATAGAAATGTACAACAACAACTAAGAACAATTGAGTCAGATAAGGCAAACTGAATGGCATATGCTGCAAGGTACTAATCAGCTTTTCTTCTGGATAGTTAACAACTTAAATTCACAGATCAAAATTGGAGAAATAGAAGAGCCACAAGGCTAGCCAACATCTTGGCCCTAGCCTTTCAAGGTCAGTGAAGACTCAGGCATAGGAGAACCTGTACTGCAACATCATGAAACTCAGTTGAGCTCCAAATTTTCTGAACAAGGAGATTCTGGAGCCACAGAGGAAAGAAATCGAAGTTCTATAGTGTGCCTGGGGAGAGTCACATGGAGAGAAAACTTTCTCTCAGGCTCTCACAGAGAGCAAACTGGTCAAGCATTGGCTGTGACTCAACCACATGGATGGCACAGACAAAGGATCTACAGAATAAGGTACAGGACTACAAGATAAACCCTGAGGGACTTCACTGACCTCATCAGAAACAAAAAGTACATGTGTTGGTATATAAGTCTTGCTCTATCTAGGTCTTAACCGAATAGTATGCTGTCATCACTGTGATCATACTCTGTTTCCTATTGTGTGTTATAGAGATACACAAAAATATAGAGATACATAAAGAAGGAAAATGCATGCACCGTGGGGAGCCTATGATTTATTCCAAATCAGGTTTGTTCCTGGTGTCTTCAAGGCCTTTAGATGATGTCCTGGATACAAGACATGATTCTCTTGACTACTGTGATTTCTTCCAGTCCATTGTCCAAAAGCAGTTACAGGGATCTTTTCAAAGCTTAAACCAGCTCACAAGGCTCTTTCCTGTAAAAATACTCAGATGTCTCTGAGTTATGGTAAGAATAAACCTCAGTACCTGTGGATAGCCTTCCAGGCTATATATGCTTCAACTCTTTTCTACCTGGTGATGTGGTGCTTTTCTGGTATGACTTTTATCTTGTTCCTTCAAAGTTTTTCCCCTCCTCAAAGTTTTTTTTTTTTTAAATGTTCATTCTGCTATAAATTTTTTACTGAGTCTTTTCACTGATGGAACATTCTCATAATCAAATACAGGTTTCAAAATATATATCATGTCCTCAGTGTGGCATCTGTTGAAGTAGATTTTTCCTTAAAGATTAGCAAAAGATTCATACAGATTAGCAGAAATATTTTATTTGTTTTCAGTGCCTATAGAGAGCTGAATTAAGCTTAATAGCTCTCGAAATTTCCTTACACAATAAGTTTGTGGTAACTTTGGTGATTTAAGGTAAAGCAAAAATATAAAATGAAAAATAAAGATATTTTCATCTTAATGAAATTGAAAACCTCACCATTTCAAGATATTTGAAGAGTAAATATTACAGGTAATATAAACATTTATACTGATAATGCAAATATTTGTAATAACCATGCAAAGAACTTTGAACTCCAAATCAATAAAACTTTGGCTGACAATTTAAGATATCCTTATTTTTTTTAATTTATTCTTAAATAGGCACTTTCTCACAAGAGGAACAAAGGAAATATAAATGATGTGAATGTATTTCTGCCAGCAGTGTCTCTTTAATATGATTTGAGGGTTTTATAAAAGAGTTTGCATGTATCAGCATGACCTGTGTGCAGGGATCCCAAGAGGTATATAAAACATGACTCAAAATGCTTATTTAAAGTCTTCTATTTTGCTTTAAAGTGTCACCAATGAGAAAGTTATTGAATTTTAGACTTATAAATATTTTCTGTGTTCAGAAGCAATTTTGCAGCTCACAAAACTTAAATTTAGGAGATAGCAAGCTGATAGCACACATTTGATCCTAAAATTATGCTTTGCTTTATACACTGCAAAATATGCCACTTATAGCGCATATGTAATATGACCTTCATTTGTATTATTCTAGATTTTGAGCTCTTATTATCACTATAAAATAACAATACATTTTCAAATATGAAAATCTGAAGATGAATTCTTGTATATGTGCATGTGGAGTTTGAAAGTGAGTAAGAATGTTAATGTACCCTGAAAATAATTTGCTGCAAACATTGGTTTTAATGTCTGGGAATATGGGATTGTTTTTCTCAGGAATGATGTCAGTAATTGAAGAATCCTCCAAATACATCCAAACCTATGTTTCTTACTTTGCAGAAATATATGTGCATTTTCTCTGATGAAGCATCTAGAGAGATCCAGTAAACAATAATAGCCACAATTTTCCCTTTGGGTAATTGTCTGAATAATGATCGCCCTTGCCCTGGGCTCTGACACGTATGGCAGAAGCCACTAAGAATGAAGGATTTCTATTTCTTTTCTTAGAGAAGAAAATTATGACTTGGACTTATAAAATGTCCAAACAAGGCATGTAAGTTTTTCTTACTATATAATTTTTTGGGACTATATTATTTATTCATCATCTAAAACATAACATAAACTGTGAGTTGGGTTCAACAATAAGTACATCACATATGCTCTGCAATCATTAGTTTAATAGTAATTAGTTTAGGATGATATAATCACATCCATCTTCTGGCATGTTGACTTAATTTGATGTACTGCAGTAGAATTTTGAGAATAATTGCACATGTATTGTACAGGAAAATGTTCAACAGCAAATTTTTCTATATCTTTATGACAGCTGACCATCCAGACTGTAAATGACAGCTTTAGCTATGGTCTATGGCATGGGATTCTTAATGCAATAATAAAGTCCTTTCTCTTCAACCTCTTTAATACTAACAGTGGAAACCCTAGATGAAGTAAACTATTATTCAATAAGATTTCTTTCTCTTTTTATTGTTCAGGTAGAAGTCAAATTTTCATCTAAGTTTAAGTACCATTTTCCTAAGGTTGAGCTAAAAGCATTCTGAAATAAGAAAGTCATGAACTTTTCCTGAGGTCAAAGTACTAGGCAGTTACCAGTGTGATTTCTGTGTTTATGAATATTATATACATTCTCTGATTGGGCTGGTGAGATAGCTCAGTAGTCTAAAGCTCCTGCTTAGGCAAGTTTAGGCAAGCACAGGGATGACAGTTCAATCCCTGGCACCAAATACCTTGCCAGCCCTACCCCAGGGTGGGCTGAGCCAGATACGCACACATAAACACACTCACACACACACATTCTCTAATTGTCACAGAATAACAATTTATCTTAGCATGTGCAGGCTACTAAAATAAGATGGATGGATTTTAAGAGACAAAGTTGGGTTTCTTTTTGTTTTTGTTTATTTGCGGTACTGGGGATTAAACTCAGGACCTTGCCCTTGCCAGGCAAATGCTTATTCTACGGAGCTATCTCTCCACCCCCCCAAAGAGACAAAGTTTTATCTCTCACAATTACAGAAGCTGGGAAGACTAAGGCATCAAGTAAACTAAACTTCTAAACTCCTAACACTGTGATGTTTGGGAGTACTAATTTGAAGAGTCATGAATATAGAGACCATAGCACAACTGCAACTCTGAATCTAAAGTAGCGCACTGAGAATCAGTGAGATAGCTCAAACAGACTAAGCTCCTGCTTAGGCGAGTGCAGGGACCAGGGATCAATCCCCAGCACTGAGCCCACCATGGAGACTGGGCATGGTGGTACACACCTGTAATCCCAGCACTGAGAAGATTGAAACAGGAGGATCACTATGAGTCCAAGCTGAGTAGTAAGACCCTGTACCAAATATATAAATAAAGAATTAAATAACACAGCTAAAATGTTTCATATATGTTCTTAATGCACTAAATTTTTCTCTTTGCATAAAAACATATAGTACCTCAGAATGAAACACAAACTATAAACCTGACTTTTCTATCTATAAATAACAAAACCAAAACCATATTTCTAGGAAGTGGATGAATAGGAAATGAGGTTAATGTATCTTATTTTATTTTATTTTTTTGGTGGAACCGGGGATTGAACTCAGGTCCTTGTGCTTGCCAGGGAAGCACTTATTCCATTGAGCCACTCCCCAGCCCCTAGGTTAATGTATCTAAGCAAGTAAAAATGAGAAAAGACCAAAAAGAAATTCTCATAAAAATAATTTGGCTCTTCTACATGCAGTGATAATACGAGTTATCACATAAGTAGCCTTTTCAGGGCAGACAGATAATCAATTTTCTCCTCCCAGTACTTTCCGTCTATGTGTCATAGATGTGTTATTGGCTATTAGAAATTATTTGAGTTCTCCAGAGGAATTCCCATCTATTTAAAATGAGTTCCTTCACGTAGGTACTTAACTCAGCCTGGGAACATACTATCCAAAGGTTTTTTGGCAGGGATAGGGAATAGGAATCATGCTTCATTGTATGAACCTAAGTTTATTGCCCTATATCCTTCCTGTACGCATACTGGGAGTCTGTGTTCCATAAAATCATTCTAATATGGTAGATTATGCTGATTATTGAAGAAACATTTTAAGAGTTCAATTAGTTTATATAAAGAAGCATTTGGAAGCGTATTTTGACTCAGTTGGTTAGTATCAGAAAGAACCATAAGACTCATGGTAATGAGTCAGTCTGTATGCATCTCACCCTTCCTTGACTGCTGTGGTTTTGGGTAAGTCTCCTGGAGTGTGATTTTTTACCCTAAGGAATTTTAACTCCATATGTCCTGGATAGAACCTTAGTATTTGTATTTTTAAAATCTTAATGGAAGAATATTCAAGTACTTTCAGATCAAGCACTCATAAATTCATCCCTTACCTTTAAGAGATATGAATTGAGCAACAAGAAATATCAATTCGTGGACATGCTCATTCACTTGTATATGTGCTTATCTCTTTCTCCCTAATTACTTGAAGATAAAATAACATATATTTTATCTCAAGTACTTTACTGCACCTCCTGGAATGTCGTACTACTTTGTTATTATCAGAAGTGAAGCAAATTTAATTTCTAAATTAAAGATGTTGAAGTAATAACAGTGATCCAGAAATACTGAAATGGAATGGACTAATAAAAGGCTTGATAGGTAATTCTTGAGAGATTGACTGTATTTGGGGTGTGTGTTGTGTGTGTGTGTGTGTGTGTGTGTGTGTTTATTAATCTTGCTTTCAGGTGAGAATACTTAAATTCTAAAAAGTATGTACTAAGTCAAGTTCTGAAATCATCATTTATAGGCTGATTGGTAATGATACCTTTATTTAATTGCTTTGCTTAATAAATTCCACATAATACACTAGATGTATGTATAAAGTTCTTTGAAGAAGAGCAAGTCTCTAAGTTTTAGCAGAGACCAATAGATCAGGTCTATCTCCTTCATCTCTTTTGAGAGCTGCTGTTGTAACCATTATGTCCTACCATAACTGCCGCATATCAACTTCTCTTGCACTAACAAAAGGCAAGGGATTTGTCTCTGTGTCTGTGCCTGTCTCCAGTTCCTCCTCATTCCAGATGTGACTTTCTCTCTCCTTGGGCATGTCACTCTCTCTTCCTTTTTTCCTTTTGTCTTCTCTTGTCCTCGTCATGATGACATACTGTACAGAAACTGTCATCCTAATCATTCTCGCCCCTCATTCAGCAAGCAACTGCTTATGATGATCATGATTTCCACCTGCTCTTTAATGGTTCATTTTTATATAGTGCCCCCAATCCATTTCCGTCCTGAGTAGGTCAGAAGTATGTCAGTCTAACTATGGATGTGGAAAGAACTTAGGGATTCACTTAAAGAGGAGCCCAAATTAATAAATAGAAAAACATAGTTATGGATAATCTATAATATAGAAAGATCACATTTTAATACACGTTTAAAAAATATGCTACATCAGGCAGAACTTTAATAATTAAAATATAGTGCTATGTGATATAAAGTGAACAAATCAACAACATTGAATTGGTACATCTCATAAAATTCCTAATGACCAGAGGAGTGATTGATGTTTTTGGATGACATATACATGCTCTGATGATAGTTTTTTAATTAGTTTTCTATTTAATATTATTAATGACTATATCAATCATTAAACTTTGATAAACATTTTGAGAGGTTACTAAACTTAAACAAAAATATAATAAAATTTGAAAAGGTATAACAAAGGAAAGAAAAGCATTTGTTTTTTTTTTTTTTTTTAGCCAAGATTTTTCTGTTTAGCTCAGGCCAGCCTTGAACTCACTGTACTGTCCAGGGTGGCCTCAAGCATACTGCCATCTTTCCTGCAGGTGTAGCCCCACAAATCTGGGATTACAGGTGTATACCACCACCTCTGACACTCATGGGAGCGTTGGACGTCTTGAACACAAATTAAACAAAATATTCAATGTGTGACACATTAATCTCTGTCAGACCATACACTGTTAAGTTCTCTTTAATCTTATCTGTGGTCAAAAATTTAAAAAAGTAAAGATAACTCACTATTTACTAAGAATGGCAAACAAGATTAATAATGATAGGAGGTAACTTTTGTAATATCAAGTGGATTAACATTTTTCAAATGACATAAAATATGAATTTCAATTATCTAATAATTCAAATGCTCATGTGTTTATTGTATTTATGCTACCCACTTTTTGACACTGTACAGATAATCAATTTTGTAGGACTGCTGTAAAATATTAAATAAATGCATAGGTTCCATAGCCAAAACAGACTTTCATTATAGATGCAGTTTATTTTCAAATGAACTGCAAACAGGTGGAAGAGGAACAGGCAAATGGATTCTCAGTAAATATTTATTGTATAAAATTAGTAAAAACTGTCTCATTGCTACTTGTTCTTCAATTAAAAAAAATAGTGAAAAGTTTATTTTAAAATTTCAATTAATAACTGTCGTGAGAAACACTTCCTTTTGTATAACATTGGGATAAGCAACATAAAATTTCCTCTTATTCATGTTATGTTGATCAATAGCAGGCATCCATTACTTCACGCAGTCTTTGAGCAGAGCTCACAGTGGACGTGGATCAGAGGCTTGAGATGGGAGCTAGCGGATTTGGAGGCTTTCTTCTACCCTGGTGATCTCCTTCCAGTTTCAGGGCAGGACAGGCAGAGGGTGATTGCTGGGCAAGGGAAAGCGAGCTGAGGCTGCTGTGAGAGTGACAGCCGTGCACGCTAGAGCTGGCATGGACACCCGAGCACAGGGCCTGCCTCTGTTTGGGCAGCACTGCCGGGCCCCTGAGGAGCATCTGCACTACATTGGCAAAATCAGTATCACTTTTCCCTGTGAAGAATTCAACCTTTAATTTTGACCTTTATGAAAGTCGAATGGCTTCATTGTCAGAATGCCATCTCTGAGACGAGGCACTGAATTCCCTCAGATAATTGTTCTTCAATCCTGCTTAGATCTTGAAAATATCCTTTTGTGATAATACACAGAGGAAAAATTCTAAAGTCACCACACGGCACCTGATTGCCACAAAAGGAGTTGAATGTAAATAATGGTTTAGGAAAATTTACACAATTAAGCTTTGTTTGTATAAATAGAAGCAAAATTGGAGGGAGCTACCTTCAAAAAGTGCTTTTGCGTTTTTTTCTCTGATTAAAAATTGATCAGATTTCTGTAACAAGATATACATACCTACATCTAATACTTAGGGCTTTGAATTAGTAGTTTTATTTTCTGCTTTACTCTCATCCATTTTATTAAATGGTAAATTCTTCATTGTAATTTTAATTTGGGCCTTGATTTCTTTCTTCTATACATCATCCCAGATCAGTTGGGCTCGTCATTTAATCTGTTGCATCTTGTTCAAAATGTAAGCTCCAGCTTTTTAATCTTAGCATGAGTCTAGGATTGAGAGGTTGTATAAGTGTTAGCACTTTTATGTTCTTGTTTTTCCATCCATAGTTTGCTTCTAATAATGAAGATGAAAATGAAAAACTGTATGCTTCTATTGTTGTTACCAAGGCAGAATAACACATACTCATTCCCCAGAAAAGTTTTATAACTTCATTGTTTTATGGAGCCAAGGACAATGCTTAGTCCTGCTGAGCTCATTTTACTGAGAGCACCAGTACCTTGTGTTTTTTACATAATGCAAAAGGTAATCCTATTAAAGAATGTTAATTTTAATTTTTATTTTTATTAGAATATTTGTGCAGACATGACAATTACATTCAGCATGAGGAATGGTCTTTGTGCATAACACAATGAGTGGAAGTTCAGTTTTGTTATTCCCTAAGCATTATTAAAAGAAAGTGGAAAATGAAGAGAAAAATCTGAAATAAGAGTTTACAAGAAAGTTCCTTCTTTTATTTTTTCTCAACCAAAATGAGGATAACATAGCCCATCTCTGCTAAAATCTCACCAAATAGTAATGAAAGTGAGTTATAGTTCTTCCAGTACTGTGTACATTTCACTCCAGCTCCTCTACTCCTTCAGTCTAAAATGCACCTTCAATCTGTTACCTCTGTCATTCAAATAACTTGCAGCTGATAAAGACTACATCTTCTAACTTTTAGCTGTCCAAGGGAATTTTTCCCTCATTCATTTTACAAATTATCCCAGTGTTTCTTTTATAATTTATATGAAAGTCTTTTACACATTTTGACACCAAAGGCACTAAGCAATGATAGTCTACAAGAGCCATGAATTTAAAACCAGTATGATTTAATAAAATTTCTATTAATAATTTTATCCACAGTGTAGTTGTTTTGATCTGTCTCTTGGAAAGCACAGAAGAAATGGATAGACTCCTAGATATATGTGAATTCCCAAAGCTAAATCAAGAAGACATATAAATTCTCAGGGCTGGCCAAATAGCTCAGCAGATTAAAGTGCCTGCAAGGAAGTACAGGGTTCAGGGGTTCGGTTCCCAGGCCTGCCATGCTGGCCCTGCACCAGGGGCACACTGAAACATCAATTGATATTGGGTGTGGTGACGCCCGCCTGTAATTGCAGAACTTGGGAGGCTGTAAACAGGGGGAACACTATGAGTCTGATCTAGTAGTGAGAACCTGAACACCCAGGAGAACTTTCTCTAAAAAAAAAAAGATATAAATTCTGAATTACTCAATATCAGTTAATGAAATTGAAAATGTAATTAAGAAAAACACCAATAGAGAAAGTCCCAGGTCTTTATAGATTCATAGCTGAATTTTGTAAGAAATTCACAGAAGTTTTAATGCCTATAGTTTTCAAGCTCTTCAGTGAAACTGAAAGAGAAGCAATTCTCCCAAACTCATGCTTAGAGAAAAACATAGCTCTGATACCAAAACCAGAGAAAGACTCAAACAAAAAGCACTACAGGCCAATCTCCCTGATAAACATAGATGTAAGAATCCTCAACAAGATTCTAGCAAACAGAATGCAGCAAATCATTAAGAGGACTACACAGTAAGATCCACCCCTGTAATGTTCAATCCATGCACATCTATAAATGTCATGACAAAAACCACATGGTCATCTCAATAGATGCACAAGGAACTTTTGCAGAAATTCAACACTCATTCATGAGGAAGACCCTCGCGAAAATTGGAATAGCTGGTCTTTACCTCAGTCTGATAAAAGCCATCTATGACAAGCCAACAGTCAGCATCATGCTAAATGGTGCAAATCATTTTAATAGGGCCTACAAATACAGTATTTACTGAAAATCCAGAAAAAAATTTTCATACCAAATGTGAGCACATCACCTTAATTACAAACTGAGCTAGGGCTAGGATAATTTAGATCCCTAAAATATTTAAAAACTAAAGAAGGCATTCTAAATGTTCATCATTTGGTAGTGCAAATGCATTATAGGATGAAAATGTGTTTCTGCATTATATAAAGACAGAAGGCCGGTGAGATAGCTCAGCAGACTACACCTGCTTAGGCAAGCTCAGGGACCTGGGCTTGATCCCAGCACCGCATGTCACACGGGCCCTGTCCCCAGTGTGCTGAGCTGGCCAGTGAGACCAGGCGTGGTGGCACAAACCTATAATCGCAGCTCTGGGGAGGCTGAAACCAGGAAGATCACTGCACATCTGAGCTGCTTAGTGACACCCTGTATGAAATACTTTTAAAAAAAAAAAAGACTACTGGAATGAAATAATTTCCAATTCAGTGTAACTGAGCTCAAAGAAGAATGAAGGGGCCAGGGAGAACTCAGTAGAAGAAGCATTTGCCTGGCAAGCACAAGGCCCTGAGTTCAATTCCCAGTACCTCTAAAAAAAAGAAAAGAACTCAAAGAAGAACAACATTCTTTCTAGTGCTACATGACTATTTGATGATGTTCATTATTAATAAATAAGCACAAAGTTCATATTTGGATTTTCATCAATCAATGAAATTCTTTTAGCCTTCCCACAAATTCTGCTGTAATGACTGGCTCCGGAAATGGTATTTTTAAGATTCTGGTTCTTAGTCCTTTAAAAAACTGAATTAACATCTCTCGATACTGACCTGCACAGGAGACATTGCTTTTATGACTTTAGTGGGAGAATATTATTTGTTAAGTTACCTGATATTTTGTTTCTTTAATGTCTATAACATTAAATTCATTGCTTGATATTTATCTGCAAGTATGTAATAGTTCGATTGTGCTACAATGGGAGTGAATTACAGTTTAATTTCAGAGTGTTTTATTTCCAGATTTATTAATCTTATTTGGAGATGGTAGCTTTAAATTTATCCTTTTGAGTACATGGCTACTTTGGCATATATAATATCTAAATGTGATTTTAAAATAATTCATAAATAAAATGTCTACTTTTGCTAGAAGCAAGATTCCATGATATAGTTTGGAGTTAGACTTATGTCATTATTAACTGTATGAGTACTAAAAAATATTGGATAGTAGAATATGAGAGAAAATTTTACTATAAAATAGTGTTTGGGAGTTTCAGGGAAAGTATTAATAATATTCTCGTTGTCATTTATTTAAACTGTCAGTAATCAGCTGTACAGTTAAATATTTAAAGGAACCACCACCGACACATTTACAGACCCTTTTTATTTTGCTTTTCATGTATTTACTCATTATTGTATGTTGTAAACTTTAACTGTGGGCTTTTTTGAAACCTTCTTTTTATTTTACTATTATTTTTTAAAAGTATTTTAGTAGAGGGTGATTAGGGTGTTCAGGGTCTCACTACGTAGATCAGACTCATAGTGATACTGCTGTTTTCAGCCTCCCAAGTGTTGGGATTAGAGGCGCACGTCACCTTACCCAGTCTCAGTCGCCAGCTCCGTGCACCCTGGGGGCGGGGCCAGCATAGCACAGTGGGGATCGAACCCTGCTTGCTGCGCTCTGCCTAAGCAAGTGCTTTAGTCCACTGAGCTATCTGGCAGTCCTTTGAAATTTTTATTTTAGTATATTTCTCACCATTATAAATATAAAATTCAATGCCATACCTGGTTTCTTTAAAGATTACTTTAGATGTTAAACTTGTTACTCACATAAGAGCTTTAAAACCCCTGCCCCAAATGGGGATCAGTTCAATTAATGGGGTGCATCCCCTTCTTTAATGAAAAACAAGGTAGCATTCTTTCACAGAAATAATAGCAACTCATTTTGAAGCATGTTAACAAAGTAAAATTTTGTATGGTTCTTTCAACAATTTATGGGTATATTTTTAATTTATGAAGTATGTATATATTAGAGTACAAAACAATTATTTTTCAGAAAAAGTATTTTAATAGGTATATTACATATTTTAGATGTACACATGAAGATAGCAATTTAAATAGACATAAATTTAGATACATTATTGAGATTCAACTGAGCTAGCAATAGACTAAGAATTTACTTTGATTTCCATAGTACTTTTGAATTTATTATTTGTATAGGCCAGAAAAAATTGGGAAAAAAGACAATTATTGAAAATAAAATGCTGATATGTGCATTTTATTGGGAGCATATACACAAAGCAGTGTCTCACTAGGGAACATAACAGAACTAAAACTACAAATATATAAGAATTGAAAAGAAGAAATAGACCGAAAACCATATATAAATGAATATAACATATAGTTACTAAGATTGAGATTACCAAGGAAATACCAGATTATCAGTTAAAACAAAGAGATGGGAGTAGGAAAAGTATTATTTACATAGTAGGAATGATGCAGAGAAAAACATGTGGACCAACAGCAAGTGACTTTATAGGTGCCCTTGATTTCATTATTTTTGAATTAGCTGACTGTAGTCTGTACAATTTCTTATCATAATTACAAGCCAAGGGAATAAGAAGTTTGAACACATATTCAGTGTAAAGGTAATATGTAATGTGATAGCTTAATGACAACAGTGATCCTGCGTTAATGTCATTTTAATGAGACATGTCTTTCAGCCATGTCAAAACAAGTTTTGATGAGTTAATGATTTGAAGAATAACTCAAAGCACCATCAAATGCTTCAGGCTCCTGCATTTTTTTTCTCTCCGCTTCTGATAAATCAGACATCTACTCTATGCAGTCACCTGATAAGTGTCTCAAATAAATATCACTGTCAACGACCAAAGCATAAAGAGGTTAAAATTATAAAGATGTGAGTTCCAGGTAATTAATTCTTATATATCTAAGTCTGCTCTAAGCACAGAGATAATTAAAAGAAACTGCTGCTAATTGGAAAGGGAAAGGGAATAAGGTTTGAGAGGGCAATCAGTACTATACACCCCCTCTCAGAAAGGATAGCAGTTATCAGAAATGAGAGCTGTCTTCTCTCATATTTGTTTTTTTTTTGATTATATATATTTTTATTAATTATATTGAGAAACAAATAGAAATGACAAAGTTTCAAAATAGGTTTGTAGGACAGTTTCAATAATTAATACAGTGCATGTTATTGTTTCTTAGTGGTTATTCATAGTACAAGATGCAGATATGATATCCTGCCCACAAACAGTTAGAACAAATCTTTCTATTAATTTAATCAAGAGAATTTAACTTCACATCTATCCTAACTATTTTGAATATACAAACAGAAAATGGTCCTTCATTTTTTCCCTATTTTGGTCTAGTTTTGTCAGAGAAGGGTATCCTATTGTTATTTAAATATTGAAGTTATATGACTTTTGCAAAATAATCTAATATAGTCCAGTAGTCCATAATAGTTGTGAGTTTTGAGTAGGATTCGTAATGTCGAAATTATTGACTTGAGCCTTTTATGGCTCAGCCTATTAATATGGCTTTACTTTTTATATCACATATTTATACTTTTCTGCTGGATGTTTAAGACTGAGATAAAGGAAGACCTATATAACGAGAAATGTAACTTTTGTATCTGACAAGGTCAGTCAAACTTGAAGTGCATCCAACACTTAATGAGTAGAAATATTGATAAAGGGCTAAGGAGATAGCTCAGTGGCATAAGCACTAGCCTCTCAAGTGCAAGATCCCAAGTTTGATCTACAGTAGCTTAAAAAAATGATCAAATACAAAGAAAACCTGTTTTGAAATATTTAAAAATATAAAGAGCATAACAGGCATCACTACAAGAAGGGAAGCAAAGTAAAAAGATACATAATCATATATAGTTAGTCAGGGTGAGAATCCTAAAAATTAACTGTTAGTATCAAAAACCTGCTGAAGATAAGCTTCTCTTCTGGATTGTTAACAACCTAAGTTTTCAGACAAAAATTAGAGAAAAAGAAGGGCTGCAATGAAATCCAACATTTTGGCCCTAGCCAAAGTGAGGTCAGTTAGGACTCAGGACATAGGAGAACATGTCCCATAACATCTTATAACTCAGATGTGTCCCAAATTTTCTGATCAAGGAGATTATGGGGCCACAGAGCAAAGTCATCAATGCTGTAGAGTGAGCTTAAGGAGAGTCACATGGAGAGAAAACATTCTATCCGGCTTTCCCAGAGTGCAAATGAGTCATGCAATGGCCATAACTCATCCACATGGCTGAAACTGACAAAGGATCTACAAACTGTGGTACAGGGTTTCAGGCTAAATCCCTAGGGGATTTGACTGACCTTGTTAGATACAAAAGTTACATCTTCTCTCATATTTGGACAGCAAATTAATAGTGTTGACAGGAAGTAACTTAATTCTCCTGTTCTCTAAAACCAATACAATTCCCATACCCTTCTCCACCAGAGAGCCCCTCACACTGGAGCTCTTTCTTGGAAAGGTGTCAGTTTCCAGTTATTTAATTATTAATATATAACAGAACTCTATCTTTGCAGCCTCTATGGAGGCATGAGAAGTGATTTCAAAATAGTTCATTTGAACATGTTTGGAAGATTTTACTCAAAAGCAGTTTTTCTGATTGGCATTTTCCCTGTATTAATACTCATCTATTTGTGATATTTGTATTTCTTTATTAATACTCACTATGGATGTTTCCTGATAATATTCATTTGTTCAGATTTCTCCACTTTGCCACTTTGCTAGCTGTGGGGTAAGTGCAGCGTGCGTCTGCACATGGGACCTTGGACCAAATCATATGAGCTAAATCCTATGAGTAAGTAATACACAACTGTATGAGGCTGGAGGTAGAAAATTGTTCAGAAAGCTAAGGTTGATGTGGGTGCAAGAACATCTCAGGAGCTGACATATCAGAAGAATTAGGAAGAGAACGCGGAGCCTGTCTGAACAAATACAATGACATGAGAAAAGATACATCCATGGAGATTAATGCAGTCTCACGTGCACGCCGTGCTGTGACACTCCACAGCCAAAACTGGCCGAAGCATTCATGCCTCTAATGTGTAACTGACAAATGAATTTTAACTCCCGTTTATCCCAAACAATAGCTGCTCAGAGGTCTCCAGGAGGACACAGCCTCCAGAGTGCTTCTGTTGTCAGGTCTTATCACTCTGTTCTCTCCACCACTTCCCTCCTCAACCCCTCTGGTCCCCTCTCTTCCGTCCCCTTTCCTGTGCTGCCCTCCCCCTTTTGTTTTTGTATTCTTTAGCTCCATGATCTCCTGGGCCATTAATTGACTCATATTAATAATGAAATCAGAGGGTGCAAAGATACAGTAACTCATCCCTTTACTGAGGTGAATATGTAAGCAAGGGTTTGCTTACATATTCACCTCAGTAAAGGTATTAATACTAAAATATTTATATTGAAGTGGATGCTACTTGAACATATACTCATAAGTGAAATAAACCAGACACACATGTGTAAATATCATATAGTCTCACTAGTATAGGAAGCAAAAAGAAGAAATACAAATAGAAATGTACAACAACAACTAAAAACAATTGAGTCAGATAAGGCAAAGTGACTGGCATATGCTGCAGGATACAAATCAGCTTTTCTTCTGGATGGTTAATAACCTAAGTTCACTGATCAAAATTGGAGAAATAGAAGAGCCACAAGGCCAGCCAACATTTTGGCCCTAGCCTTTCAAGGTCAGCGAAGACTCAGGACATAGGAGAACCTGTACTGCAACATCATGAAACTCAGTTGAGCTCCAAATTTTTTGAACAAGGAGATTCTGGAGCCACAGAGGAAAGAGATCGAAGTTCTATAGTGTACCTGGGGAGAATCACATGGGGAGAAAACTTTCTCTCAGGCTCTCACAGAGAGCAAACTGGTCAAGCATTGGCCGTGACTCATCCACATTAATGACACAGACAAAGGATCTACAGAATAAGGTACAGGATTACAAGATAAAACCTGAGGGACTTCACTGACCTCATCAGAAACAAAAACTACATGTTTTGGTTTATAGGTCTTCATCTATCTAGGTCTTAACCATCCAGAAGAAAAGTACAAAAATGAGGTATACAACACAGGGCCATAATGATAAGTTGAGCTGTAAATGGCTATGGTCCACAACTTCTTCCGATATTGTTGTGGAATGCTCGACTGTATTGGATTGTGTTGTCGAGTTCAGGCACCTAAATTGGTTGAATGACAGTGGACTGCCCATCTTTGGCAGGTGTAGACAAAGGAAGAGGTATAGAAAGGAAGAATCATGATGTGTGTGTATGGACAGTACACTTGGGATAGATAACGCCATGCTACATAATTCTATGAGGGGTAAGATTTGCACTAATGGTGATTGGACAGAATATTATGTCGGCTTCTAGTACTATGGACAACCACTAGGAAAATAACAAGGTAGAAAGCATTAATTATTGAATCTTTGATGTAATTCAGGTATAAAAAATAAGATGTGCAAACAGCTATACTCTCTTAATTTACTGATAAGAGACATATGCTATAATATTGTCTGTAAGTATAATATATGGACCTTCTACGATACCAAAACTTTAAGAAAACAGTTTGCAATGTATTAATTTGTCAAATTCATCTTGTCAAGGTATCTTAAAACTGTCTCATTGATATTTTTGCTTCAATAAAATAAAATAAAAAATATTTTAAAGGTATTATTAAAAGTTCAAGAAAGATGCAATCTAATCCCCACACAATAATCTGACACTAGGGCGAGAGAGACAGCTCAAAGGCCTGAACACTTTCTTAGGCAAGCAAAGGGACCAGGGTTCGACCTGCAGCATCAGATGCTGTACTGGCCCCACCAGGTGCTTCGAGCCTGCCACCAAGGTGGGGCATGGTGGTATACACCTGTAATCCCAGCTCTGGGGGTGCTGGAATAGGAGGATCCTTGTGAGTCCAAACTGCATAGTGAGGCCCTGTAACATGCATAATAAAAAATAAGTGAATAATTGGACACTGGCAAAGAGCAAGGCAGAGCTTGCAGAATATGTAATTACAAACATTTATTTTGGACATCACTTCAACTATTATAGATGATGAAAGTGAATCATTTCTTTTAATATGGCACTGAATTATTATAACAATAATGGATTAATCTTTTAGGATTATTATAGTTAATATAAAATTATGTCAGGGGCTCCTTATCTTTCACCTGTACCAAAACATAAATTCTTTATACATTTATGTTTTAATACACATAGTTGAAAATCTAAAGAGAATGCTAAATTACATCTATCTTCCATTTTCTCCATCTCAGATAATGCATGTTTTGTCTATTTTTCTTTTTTCTTTTAATTTGTTACAGGGTCTCACTACTCAGCTCAGACTTGTGATCGTGCTGTGTCAGCCTCCCTAGTGCCGGGATTACAGGCATGTGCCACCATGCCTAGTTTCAGTGGCCGCCTTGGTGTACCCAGAGTTCTGGTGTAGGCACTGTGTGTGGTACCGGGAATCAAACTGAGTCCCTGCACTGGCTAGGCAGGTGGCTAGCCCGCCAAGCTATCTTCCTGACCCAATCTTTCCAACTCTGTAAGGCGCGTTAGTGTTTTCCTGGCTTGGTCTATAGTCCTTACACCCGACAATCTTTTGAAAAGATTATAAAAGTTATTCTGCCTCCGTAAGCCTGCATGATGCTCCTCCCTGTAACCTTTGGATATTCTGGTCTTTGTTTTGTCGTTACCTTCTATTTTATTCTCAGATAGACATGAAAGCGCTCTTTTTAAATGAAGTTCAGCTCTATCACAGGTGTGTTCAAAATTTTCCAATAGTTTCCCATTTTATTATAGAACATCCTATGTTTGTTTTTAAACTAATATGGAGCCCCCTTCTATGACTTCAGGTTCTTGCTGGAATTTTGTTAAATAATATTAATACTAAGAAGGCATAATCTTATGTTTATATTTTACTCCTTCACCTTTTTCCAAGAGATTTCCTAGTAAAACACTGTCTTAGGAATACAATTTAAATTGCAATTGAACAATGTTTTCTTTACTAAAAATATTTAAAATTATTAATTTTTATAAAATTGTTGATAAGAATGTTATAATATAGATGGGACCTATACTGTCTTACATTACTTGGTGTACATCAGTAATACAAATCTTACTGAGTGTCCCGCATCTTTTGTTAATCCTGTGAAGTTTACCACTAAAATTATCATTTTAGCCAGGTGTGGTGGTGCATGCCTATAATCCCAGCTCTCGGGAGGCTGAGGCAGGAGGATTGTTGTGAGTTTGAGACCAGCCTGAGCTACAAAGTGAGCTTAAGGCCAGCCAGAACTACATAGTGAGACCCTGTCTCAAAAAGAAAAAAATAAAATAAAATAAAATTATCATTTTAATAAGGAAGTTATTTGCCTTCCATATTTGTTACCAGTAAAAATCTTATCAAATATTTTATTTCTGTAGAACATAGGTCATTTGCCCTGTTTTTGTGTCTTCAGTAGAGAAATATCTAGTCATATTCTTTGCCAATTTTTAAATTTGGTTATTTGTTTTGTTTTTATGGTTATGTTTGAGTTTATCTAAAGTATAGTTTAGATATCACTTGTCATCAAATCTGTGGTCTAAAAGTTAATCTTCCATTGCGTGAATTGTCTGTCTGCTCTCTTTATTATTTCCTTTGCCATTCAGAAGTATTTTAGATTCCTGTTTGTAGTCCAATTGACAAGTTTTCTTTTGTTGACTGTGTTGTCTATGTTTTCTTTTGTTGTATGTGTTTATGTTTTCTTTTGTTGCTGATGCTATCTCCCAAAACAGTTTATGTCGCTAATGTCATGGAAGTTTCCCATAAGTTATTTTTCTAATAGTATGAAGCGAAGCAGTATGAAATAAAGTACTACTTTCACTTCTCTGCTTGTATATTCCCAGTTTTTCCAACTGAATGTACTGCAGAGACCCCCAGGTCCCCTCTCTGTGCTCCTGGCATCTTTGAAGACCATCAGTTGGCTTTCTGGGTTATGTTTTCTGTTCCAGTTGCGCTTTCTTTTCATGAAAATGGTGGCTTTTCAGCACCATTCAGCCTTGTTGACTATGACTTTGTACTGAATGTGTAAATCAGGTACTGTGGCTTCGGTTATTCAGAATCTTGTGTGATTTTCCACAAATTTCATTTTATTTTAGTTTTAGTTTTAGTTTTTGGTGGAACCAGGGATTGAACTCAGGCCCTTGTGCTTGCCAGGGAAGTGCTTATTCCACTGAGCCATCTCTCTGCCCACCCACAAATTTTGCAGGTTCATTTTGCATTTCTATGAACAGTTTAATTGCTGTTGGGGTTGATTTGGATTTGAGCCTCACTTTTGGCAATATGACCTCTTAATGTTTCCAATATGTAAATGTTGGTTATTTATTATTCAATTTACGTGATTGATACTTTATATTTTTCACTGAAGAGATTGTTCACTTACTAGATGAAATTTCCTCTGAAAAAGTTCATATTTTGGACTGGGAGTTTTGGAGCATGCCTGTCATCCCAGCACTGGTAGGCCCTGAGGCAGAAGGATCGCTGAGACTCTGAGGGCAGCCTGGGCTACAAGGTGGGTTCAAGGCCAGCTTACCTCAAATTGCAAAAAACAAACAAACAAAGAAACCTCTTTTTGTTAGATATTGTAAATGATATTTTAAAATTTGTTTTTCAGATAGTTTGCTGATAGCTCTAAAAAGCCTTTTGATGCACAGTTGTTACACATCTTTCATATCCTGCAGCTTTACCAGATTAATTTACTAATTCTAATTATTTGGTGTAGTTTTCAGAGTATCCTGTTCATCATGTCTTCCAACACGGATGGTTTCCACTTCATTTCAACTTTCTACTTTTTTGTCTGTTTCTTTTTCTTTCTTTGGCCTAATTTTCGTGGCTGAGACTTTTAGTCTTCATGTTAAATATATAAGTAACTTACATCCAGTATTGGCAGTTTGTAGTGTGTGTTTCACCAGTGACTCCGGTATTTTCCTGCGTT
>PVKA01004904.1:57755-94987 GCA_004027165.1 Ctenomys sociabilis
TTCTTCTTCTTCTTCTTCTTCTTCTTCTTCTTCTTCTTCTTCTTCTTCTTTTCTTTCAAGATCCTTTCTTTGTCTATGATTTTTGAAAGTTTGGTTAATATGTTTTCCAGTACTTTTATTTCAATCTGATTAGAGACCTACAAACTTTCTTTTTTTATGTCTTTTTTTTTTCAATTTAGAAGCTTCTCTAATATTATTAATTAAAACAAAGTGTCTTAGTCTGGAGCTGTTTGTGTTTGCCTCTAAGGGCAGCACTAGTGATCCATAAAACAGGAGGATCACTGTGAGTCCAAGCTGCATAAGTGAGACCCTGAACAAAAACAAAACGAAACAAATAAACAAAAACTAACTCAAAGTGTCTCTCCTTTTATGTTTCTTTTTCTCTTCATTAAAACCCAAATGAAAGAATTTGTTCACTTGGTGCTGTCATCCAAATCTAAAAGCTTTCTTCTTTCTTTTGCATTGTTTTTCTTTGACTACACATTCTATAATATCCCGTCTTTGTATTCACAGTCTTTCTCTTACATGATTAGTTCTATGGTTATCACTTGTTCTATTAAAAGTTTTATGATATTTAAATGTTTCTTCTGTGGCATCTGAATTTTTTTTTTAATTGATCTAATTTCTTGGGTGGATTTCTGGAATTCCTATAGTTGTGGCTGTCACTTTATTCATTATGCAGTGTCCTACCTTTTGCCTCTTTCTCCAGTTTTCTTTTTGGTGGGCATTATTTTACCCGGAGAGTTATCTATTTAATCAATGTTTTCAAGGAATCACCTGTTTTTATTGCACTATTTTCCCTTTATTTCTACCTCTATGTTATTTTGTCCACTTATATTTTGTGTTTATATGTTTAGCTTTTGCCTCAGATTATTATTTCAGCTATTTTGTACTCATTTTTATCAATAAATTTCAGATTAATTAAGGACCAAAGAAAGTATGATCTCCATTTATTTTTTGAATTATAAATATGTCCATGTACAAGATCACAAATATACCAGCACTGCCTGGCTTCCTTTTGTTGGTTTTTGTCTTCTACCTGAATAAAAAAAAATGGTCAATGTAAAATAGGTCTTTTGTTTATTTACTTTTTAAATCTGCAAATGCTTTACCAAATTTACTAATTTTACACACTTTATTTATTTAGTACCGGGTCTATAGGATCTCACTACTGAGATTGGACTTGTAGTGGTTCTCCTGTTTTCAGCCTCCAAAGCACTGGAATTATAGATGTGCACCACCACACCCAGTTTCAATAGCCATCTCAGCACACCCTGAGTGTGGGGCTGGAACAGCCTGCCCGGGATTGAACTCCAGCCGCTGAGCTCTACCTAAGCAGGCACATTAGTCCTCTGAGCTATCAAGCCAGGACTCATTTACATACTTTAATATCAATTTGTTCACCAAGGTATTTTATTGTCCTTCTGATCAGGATTTTCAAGCAAACAATTTTCATGAATACATTTAATTAACATTTCATATAAAATGAATAGTGCTAAATGAATCTACATCTATGCATTACACATCTGCTAAGAATAATATTACAGATGTTGTGGAAACAGAGGACAATAACCACTTCTGTGGGGTATAGAAGTTCCCTCCTCCCTGAATGGCAGCTGCAGGAAGAACACAGTACACAGAGGAAGAAATCTTGCAGTTATCTATCTACCTATAAAGATGACTTATTGACTTTACTGTGACATTATTTTAATTGTAGCTTCCACTTTTTCTAGCGTCCTCTATTTACTTTTCTTGACAACATTCTTTAAATAACCAATAAGTTAGCTAAATTGACCTCTCTTCATAAAATATTGTCACTTCTATGCTCACCCTTTGTCATTAAATGATACCTGGAAGAGTAATTTTCATTTCAGTGTCATTTTCTGAATCTTAATTTAGACTACAAATAGCTACATGTAAACATGGGTGAAATAATAACATGCACTGTTTTTGAAACAGTGAGTCTTGAATGATTTGATAGCTGTATAATTAATCAAATAGCAGGATACTGAATTGAATCTAAATGAGCTATAAATAGGACTCATGTCTGTTGATGGCTTGAAACAAAATTTCAGTGATAGCCTTGGTGTCCCCAACTCCTGAAATGCCAGGAACATGAGCAGGCAGAATTTCTTTTCTTTTTCTTTTTTGGCAGAACCAGGGATTGAACTCAGGCCCTTGCGTTTGCCAGGGAAATGCTTATTCCACGGAGCCATCTCCCAAAGCCCCAGGCAATATTTCAAATATTTGATGGTTGCTCTTTTCTTGCTGTTGGCTACGAGATCTAGTTTTCCTTCCTAAATGGAAGTAAGAGTCTTGCAACCTGGCTACAAGAATAACAAACACGTGGTGCAGTGAATACTTGCCAGAGAAGAGAATTTTATTTCTAATGGTCTGTGCCCCCAGGAAACTAAATCTCTGCCCTTCCAAGTGCCTTTATTTGTTGAAAAAAGCAGGTATTTCCAGAGAATTCGATAAGTATTATCAACTTTTGAACTGTTGATTATATGTAATAATCAAGAACCCCTTGCTGTTTTCTACAGTATTAATTGCATGTTTGTTATATACTTATTTTTTATTTCGTAGCTATCCCTATATATCGCATTCATGTAATTTTCAGTAACTCAAGGCCTATTATATTTATTCTTATGTCCCAAACCTTAAACAGTATCTACCACTAAATACTCATAAGGTGATTTATTGTTGATTGTATGACTACAGAGAGAAAAGGAAGATGTGTCTGATTATTCCTAATATTAATCAAAATCAAACCCAGGAGGACTCTTTCAATTGACTACGTTTTTCTTGTTTTCTTCTTTGGGACAGACTCTCACTGTTTCCCAGATGGTCACTGACCTCACACACCCTTTATGCTTGGATGTCAGACCTGGGCCAAGGGCATTGGTTTTAGAATGTTTTTAAATCATGCCATTTTAGGGGCTAGGGTGATGGCTCAGTAGAATAAGCACTTCCCTGACAAGTGCAAGGGTCTGAGTTCAATCCCTGGTTCCACCAAAATAAATAAATAAATAAATAAAGTAAATAAAAAAATAAATCATGCCATTTTGTAAGCTGACAGAATGTAATATAGTACTATTGATAGTTATAAGTTGTAATCATTATGTGAACTCCAGCAGATATATTTTTAAAGCTGCACCTTTATCTGAAGCACCTTTAAAACAAATAACAATGAAGATACTTAGAGCAAGTGTTGAGAGGAAGATTGACACTTTGATGGCCTCATTGTCAAGCTGCTCTAACTTTTTCAAACAATCCATGGGGCTACTCAGAAAATTGTTTGCATACTTCATGATTTATTTTTTCATAGCACCAAAACAACTGTCAAAATTGAAATGTGTCCATGTATTAAATAGACAGTAGCCAAATAATTATTATAGTAGGTTTTGGACAATATGCTGATTACGATGGTAAATCTTCTAAGGATGAATTCTGTCTTTCAATTCAATTAAATAATTACCTGCTAAGGAATATTAATTAAAGTGCTAATGACAGGCAGTTATTTATTATCATATAGCATAATGTTTTAAAAGAGTTAAAAATGATCAATCCCAAGATATACTATATAATAATTAATTTCAAGTAAAATTTTTAAGAATTATAAGCATGATTATGGCCTAGACACAACAAATATTTGTTTGTCTAGCATATGTGTCATTTAAGAACCTCTGCATAATATTTTAAACCTTTAAAATACAGATGAGTCCTTATTAGTGAAAAAAAAAAAAGATGGTTCTCCAAATATAGAATATTGTGGGTTAATTACTATCAAAGGAGGGAAATGTAATATGTGTAGGTGGCATGCTGGTAAAGAAGCGCAGCCTGCAGAAAACTGCAGAAATCTGTTTTTGTGAAGGAAAAATGCAATGTCAAAGAGAAAAGTTTTATAACTCGTTAAGCACAATCATTATATTGTGGTAAGTGAAAAATTGACTATTGCCTGCATCGCGCCTGAGATTATAACTGCATGCCAACTGAAGAGTCATATTTCATAACACAATTCATTTGGACTTCGACAGTTATTCTGGTGGAGGGATTTCTGTAAAGCTTCTCAGGTACAGGGAGGCAGTTTAATAAACAGCACCATCAAACCCCTATACAATTTCTTCTTTACCTTCTTTTTTTGAACTTCCAGTATCTAGGATATCATTACTACTATAAAGTCTCTTATTCCCTTGTCATATGAATTCATAAAACTGTATTATTAATTCTGTACATAGCTGTATTTTTGTATTTCATTACTTTCCAATTGGAAGTCAAAGTTGGTTGCTTTTATTTAGTAGGAAACACATGCGCTTTAGTATTATTGTTTCTCAAACACACACACACACTCACACACACACACACACACACACACACTGGTTTGTGTCTTTCAGCTTCTCATTTGTCTGCATTTGTTCACAAACCCTCAATGCTGAACATATGTTGCCTAACAGCAACATAAGCTAATTGAATATGTTTCTCCTGTAGTCTCCAAATTACACTTCCAGTTGCTCACTTATTATGATTATAATATTGAGAGACTGTGACAACAGTTGGTACTGAAAGAAAAATTACTGAGCAATGCTCAGATGGAATTCTTGGTATGATCTAAGTATTTTTGGAAATAGAGAAAATACAAGATGCTATATTATGTCCAGTGTAGATCAGAGGTAGAAACACATCAGCTAAACAACATATCTAAAGAACTGCTTTGTAAATGTGAGTTATAGACATTTTGCCCCTGGAAGACTGTAGAAAGCCATATTAACCTGGAGACATATTAAATCAGTCAATATTTCCTTCACTGTTGGAGAAAACTGGTTTAATTTCTTTCATTGTGCCTAAGAATTATACTCAGATTTGTAAACTGACAACTAATGGTGTTTGTAAATCTTTTCCTACGAATGATATTATTGATAAGGGGCTGCAGCATGTCTTAAAACTATCTTGTGTGCCAACATCCATTCATCTCAGTGATTATGGTGCCAGACTCCAGTGAAAGTGTACTCAGTGAGTAAATCAGGACCTCCCATTTTGCTTGGGGACATCAGGGAAGATGCACGTGAAAGCTGAGCATGCTCCCATCAGGAAAGAGAATTCAGATTTTTTAGATTAGAAATAAGAAGCAACTATGCTGAGTCACAGCATTTTGGATATTGATTTTTGTAGTAATAAAACATCTATTTAATCAGTAGAGCATTTTTATTGCATTGGAGGAAGACGATAACATAAAAGACAGGACTAACATTCATCAATATTAACAGAATTACTGTTAATCTCACAGGGTAGCTACCTCTATGATTTTCTCCCATTGGCAGCATTGCCAGGTGAGCCTCAGTAGCTGCTTGTCGCTTGCGCTTTCGTGAGGTAGGCCTGTTCCCAGCTTGACGTCTACATCTGGGAAAGATGAATGTCGAATTTTGGTGAGCTTAGCCACCCACATTTGATAGGCCTGACAGTAAAAGGTCTTGGTCTGCTCCCCAGGCCTGGGGTTGGGGAGATGGCTCAGTAGAATAAGTGCTTCTCTGACAAGCACAGGGGCCTGAGTTCAATCCCCAGTTTCACAAAAAAAGAAAAAAAAGAAAAAACAGGCCAAACAAAGCCTCCATGTTTTCTTTCTTTCTTTTTTTTTTTTTCTTACCTGTAATAAAAGGGAACAACTCTTTCTTAGTTTCTGTCCTACTCAGTGATTTTTAGTAATGGGAAAAAGAAGATGTATTTTACTGCCTATTCAAAATAAAAAAAAAAAAAAAGAAAAAGGAAAAAGAATCCACAAAAAGATGACCATGAAACCTATTGTTTTCTAAATTAATATGCATTCATTGAAAAAGAAAAATGAGAGGGGCCAGGTAGATGGCTCAGTGGAATAAGTGCTTCCCTGGCAATCACAAGGGTCTGAGTTCAATCCCTATTTCTGCCAAAAAACAGAAAAATGAAAATAATTATTTTAAATATTGGACAAAGACAAGTTTTAGCAATGATCTAGTGGTATATTTGAACATCTGAAAGTCAATTTGAAATTAAAAAAGTGGAATTAATTGAAGTGTCATGACCATAATTTTTGTTTATTTGTTTGCTTTTTGTGGTACCAAGGATTGAACTCAGAACCTTGTTCTTTCCAGGCAGGTGCTTATGCTCCTGAGCTATATCCGCAGCCCTATGACCATAATTTGATAAAGGATGTTGCATACAAATTAAACATTTAAAAATATTAATATAATTATTTTTATATTTTTTTCTAATGGGTAGACATGAATATAAATCTCCTAACTGTAATAATGACAGAAATATTAGACTTTTTTTTCACAAATTAAGATTGTGCTACTCTGAGATTGTGTTTAAAATTTTTTATTCTGAATATTTATTTGAATGTTTATTTTAATTTTGTTATCTGTATCATTGCTGTATTATACAAGTAGTGATGTTTCAAAAATATATAAAAATTGATGTTTTATGTCTTTCCTATCAACTTTTTTTGTCTATATTGGTATGAATGTAACAGCAAGGTATCTGAAAAATATTGCAGAAAATTAATCTCTACAATTGTCAATTTTTGATATTTCATATTTATTAAGGTACTATTTACCATTCATACAAAATTATTATTTCTCATTCTTTTTCCTCACTCTTATGGAACTATCTCAGGTTCCTTGTGATTAGTTTAATCAACACTAAGTGGGAATCTTGAGAAAGTGGTAGAGTTCACAAAATGTAAACATAGAAAAGAAATTTGGGGGCTAGGAGGCAGCTCAGCTGTGTAAGTACCTGCCTGGCAAACACAAGGACCTGGGTTTGATCCCCAGTACCATGCATGCTGTGCAGCTCTACCATCCACCAAAACCAGCCATGGTGGCACATGTCTGTAATTCCAGAGCTGGGGAGGCTGAGACAGGAGGATCACTATGAGTCTGAGCTGTGTAGTGAGTCCCTGTACCAAAGAAACAAGAGATTAAAAAAAAAAAATGTTTAAAAAATTGGAGAAGGTGGGCCAAATAGCTTAGCAGATTAAAGCTCCTGCAACCAGGCTCAGGGGGCAGGGATTCAATTGCCAGGCCTGCCACACCAGCCCCACCTCTAGGGTATGCTGAGAGGGCAATTGTGACTGGGCGTGGTGGTGCACACCTATAATCCCAGTTCTTGGGAGCTTGGAAACTGGAGGATCACTACAAATCTGATCTAGTAGTGAGACCCTGAACACCTTATAGACCTGTCCTTAGAATTAAAAAAAAAAAAAAATAGAGAAAACTGAATCTGTGAGCTACATATTTCTCTTGATCTCAGGAAACACCACAGAAGAAATAGTTCCTGCCAGTGTCTGAGTCTATTCAACTTTGGTTCAAATAAACCATATAAATGAAAAAAAATCATAAAAATTATAATATAGTTTTGATGAATTTTACTTAAGGAATATTCTATGTTACTCTCTTTCCTTCCTATTTCTTACCTCTTTGTTCCCCCATAGTTTATGCTATTTGACAAGTATTTATCCAGCTAATACATTCCTAAAAATGCTGAATAAATGATGCACATATCTTGTGCCCTTATGTTGACTTGACTCTCCTTCTCTATTCTACTTGTAATGATTTGTCATCTCTCCATGTCACCACCATAAACTGTATGTTCTGATTCTAGGTCCACTTAGGGCCTTCAAGACAGCTCTAGCTCTACTTCTCAGTTACCAGTAGATTTGTGCTGATAATAGAATTCAGTACATCCACAAGGGTGTGACTACTGAAAATCATGTCTTTCCAAACCCATGTCCTATTTACACAGAGCCCGTTAAATACCATGCAATCTGTTATTTTCTAAAAATGAAACTTTGAGCGCCTTGTGGCATTTCACTATAGTGAACGTATTTGTAAAGTAATTCTATGTCACTACTGCTCAAATGTAAAAAGCTATACAGTCTTCCATGGAGCTTTTCTATAGTGCAAACATTTTATAAGATTGAAAGTAATTAAAAATATTCGAAGTGACATATGGCTAGAGTCAAGTGTCATACTTTGCTTGCATTGGACAGACAGCATAGATTGCTTATTTTATTTATTATTATTATTATTATTATTATTATTATTATATTTTTTTTTGCAGAACTGGGGATTGAACTCAGGCCTTTCTGCTTGCCAAGGAAGTGCTTATTCCACTGAGCCATCTCCCTGGCCACCTAACATTGCTTATTTTAAAATGAAACAAGAGACAAATACTAAAAGGAAAATAACGAGACATTTTGTATATTGTAACAAGAGTTTTGTATATAAAGTTGATGGTCATTAATATTTTTATAATTAGATTTCTGGAGAGAAACGCTTTTCATTATCAGGAAACATTTTCATTTTCAATGTTGAGGACTTTCATCATGTCTTGTATTTTAAACCTTTATTTTCAACCTTAGCATTTCATTTTCCTATAAAATGACAAGACTAAA
Source organism: Ctenomys sociabilis (assembly GCA_004027165.1). Lineage (NCBI taxonomy): Eukaryota > Metazoa > Chordata > Mammalia > Rodentia > Ctenomyidae > Ctenomys > Ctenomys sociabilis. The sequence continues at coordinate 66,181 of PVKA01004904.1, forward strand.
GCAACTGTTGTCTTAATTAGTTTTCTTGTCATTGAGACAAAACATGCAACTCCCAGAGTTAAAAAAGGCAAGATTTATTAGTCAAGAATTGGTTGGGTGCAAGGCACAGTGCTATGGCAGAGCGGTGTTGCAGAGAGAAACAACTGTTGGCATGGCAGGCAGAAGGCAGCAGGAGCAAGCAGCAGCAGCGAGCCCCTTGTTCCCTTAAACCCTCCAGGCTTCAGACCTTTTGCATGGCACCACCCCCACCCAGAGTAGGGCTTCTCATGATTCAGATCAGGCACTCTGATAAACCAATGAGAGAACTCACCAGTACCTTATACCTTTAACCCAGCATCATGCCACTGATTTATATTCACACACCCTAGACTCATCCACATCCAAATCATCCTACCAACGAGTTCATGAAGGTTGGGGCTGCTCTAGACGCACCAGGTATAACATGTTTTAAAATTCAGAATAATGAAACATTCATGTTATTCATTTTATCCACAAAGATTAGCTTTAAGGAGACAGCTCAGGATTTAACTTTACTACATTTAGTCTCTGTTCTTAAACCATTGTCATACAGTAATATATATTTGTAGTTTTTCCCCAGTGGAAATTATCACTTGATCCATTGCTATAGAAGACACTGCAAATGGTTAGCTTCATAGTTTCTCTGGAGTTGACAATTCCCAAAATAATGTGCTTTTCCTTATACCTGCATTTCTTTTTAAATCCTCTCTATTTCAAAATAATGTCTTCTTATACCACCCAAGTATTTCGACTCTGTCAGCAAACTATGAAATTCTGTTTTCAAACAGGAACAAGACATCAATCTAATTCACTCCTTGACCTTCAGCTTCCCCTTGGCAGTGCAGGATTTTCTGTATCTAAGCAACCTCATTTCCAGCTTTTCATCATTGACAGAAAGCACTCTGGAATTCTGTGCTGAGTGAAAATCAGAGCACAGAGAATGTCCCCCAAAAGAAAAACAATCATTGAGAGATTAAGAATGGACTAATTGGCCTGTGTACTGTCTGAGATTATTTTAATCTGTAGGCTTTCAATAACTGAAGTAATATCATCTCATGAGGTAATTTAACGTTCGTTGAGCAGGGTCTCACACAGAGGATGATGCATGCCAGATCTATTCCCAAGCACTTTAAAAAAAAATCTACATCCCTAAAATCTGTAAATTGGGGCTTATTCCTACATAAAATCAGTTTAGAAAATGTTGAAAAATTAACACTTCCATGCTTTGAGTTTTCTCTGCTAAGTATAAACCCTAACATAGCCAAATACACGAAGTTTGATTTCTTTAATCCATGTGTGGTTTCAGTAGTCCTTGCGACCCCCACAATAGCAAGTCTTTTTAAGCTTCTCAAAGTCCCACTTTCCCAAATAAGAATAGTTATGTATTTCTGAAAATCTAACAAAGAAGGGCAGTAATTTCCAGATTCCATCTTCTTTAGGAAACCTGTTGCTCCTGGAAATGAGAACTAAGATTCCACTTAAATGCTCTGTAAAAGAAAAGAAAAACAAAGATAGAATGGTCAGTGTCCTGCTGCTCTCATAAGACTAAAGTAAAACAAATCACAGAAAACTCCTCCAGAAATGACTTACATTAAATGTTTAATTACTCTGGTTCCCTTATCATTCAGCCCTTTGGCCTCTGAATTATTGAGGAGAAAGTTGGTTGCACTCATACATCCGATGTTTTCAATTATTAATTGCATCTCACATTAATCATGTTTTGCAATTATGCATTGTAAGTTCTTTAACAAGAGAAATTACCGAAAACATTCAATTTTTTTAGTTATAGATACCTCTCTATACCTATTAAATATCTTCCTTATCTATCTACGATGAAACAGAAAGAATGAAAGAAATAAAAGGGAGAGAGGAGAGAGGGAATGTAAGATTTGTATTGCAAAACAATGTTTTCAGTGATAAGAATGTAGAGGATAGGGGATTGGGAGATAGCTCAGGAGAGTAAGTGCTTGCCGGGCAAGCGCAAGGGCCTGAGTTCAATCCCTGGTTCCGCAAACATAAATAAATAAATAAATAAAAATTAGAAAAAAAAAGAATGTAGAGGATATGAATTTACGTCTTACAGGGGTTTACATGGCATAGTATGAAGAGAGAAAAGTCAAATTTCTATAGCTAAGAACTAGTGTCACTGATACATCCTACACAGAAAGCAACATTCAGAGGGATAAGTTTAAATGAATGAAAGCGGAGTGGGCAGGGATCATCACTCGGAACCCACCTTCCAAGAAGGAAGTCAAAGAAAAAGCGGGTACAGAAATCTTGGAATAAGATGGCTGCTTTTCACAGCAAAAAAGAAAGATGAAGTTACTTGGATACAGGAAGTGGAAACACAGTACAGGAAGTGCAATCCTTACAGACAGTAGAGGACCAGGGGATGAAATCTTGATCCACGGAAGAAAGGAAATGCCGAGGATTCGATGGCTCAGGCTTTGATGTCAGAGTGTAGCTCAGCGCGAACCAGTTGGTAGACTTCATGACACTGGATTCTGAGAATTAAACCTACACATGCAGATGCAAATAAAATATCAGTCAACATCATTCTGTTTCTAGCTTTTTACTTCCACTTCCAAGAAGTGGTTTTTGGTTCATAAACAACCTTTCTTAAACACCTGATAACTAAATGGTGGTGGCCGTGTGGTTCCTTTTTATCTTTAAAAATTAGTTACATAGGGGCCAGGGAGATAGCTTAGTTGAATAAGCGCTTGCCTGGCAAATGCAAGGGACTGAGTTCAATCCCTGGTTCCTTGAAAAAAAAAAATTAGTTACTTATTAAATTATTTGCTTTTTTTAGGAGATTATAAAAAAAATTCACTTTTTTTCTTTTGAATTTCTACTTCTGTCTTGTACTTAATTACCAGCCAAATTGTTGTTGTACCCAAGCTGAGAGAATCCTGTTGAAAAGTAGAACACACAAGCTGGTGTACTGGAGCACACCTGTAATCCCAGCATTTGGGAGGCTGAAGCAGGAGGATCACTGCTAATGCAAGACCAGCCTGGGCTACAAAGTGAGCTCAAGGCAGCCTGAACTTCACAGTGAGATTATGTTTTAAAAAAACAAAAGAAGAAAAGAAAAAGTAGCACATACATTCAGCTAAAGGTTGTTCCATTTTATACTTTTCTATTACATCGATTATTTTATCAACTGGATATCTTGGTGTAAGCTTAGAACCTAGTTTGGTCATGTAAGCCTGTTACATACCTTGGAAACAGACACAGGAGAATCAACAACTCAAAACTACTTGTGTTAAGGGCCATCCAAATAGCTCAGTGGATTAAAGTGCCTGCAAGCAGGGGCAGGGGCCAGGGATTCGATCCCCAGGCCTGCCATGCTGACTCCTTTCCCAAGGTGTGCTGAGATGGCAATTGAGACTGGGCACGGTGGCACACACCTGTAATCCCAGCTCTTGGGATTACACCTGTAATCCCAGCTCATTGGGTTTTCAATGTCCCAGCTGAGACATTGAAAACCATGCAGACTCTTCCCTAAAATACAAAAAAAAAAAAAAAAAAAAAAATACCCTAACTTGGGCAATTAATAAACAACATATATTAAATTTAAGAAGCAAGGAAAGACTTTGGAGATGTCTCAGTGATAGAACAGCTTGGATTCCCATCAGCATTGCAGAATAATGAAAACTAATAGATTTCTAAAACTGGGCTACCCAGTTATTTGAATTTGTGTATTTAGAAACAGTACCCCCTAAGAGCCCACTCTGTATTCTCAACAATAAGAACTGAGAAAACACTGAGAAAGCTCCTAGCTGAAAAAGTTAACCACGCAGAGGGTGAAGTCAAACCCAGCCTACGCTGTCTTAGGAAGTCTGCATGGAAGTGCTACATATGTGCTGTCCTGCATACTGCTTGTCATCTTTCTTGTTTTTAGAGAGTTTTGAAGAGGAAATAAGCTCAAGAAGCAAATAGAGTTCAGGGTCCTGAGAAGCCTTTCACAAATTGTCAGAATGATATAAAACAGTTTATATAAATCTTTATTGTAGATAAAATTTCTCTAGATATTTGCCCAAAATAGATATCATCTAGTCTTCTTGTGGTGTTCTGATTATTTTTCTTTCCTGGGGTTGTGTGCAAGCATTGCATTTTCACCAGCAAATGTGATTTCTCCAACAAATGTTTCTAGGACAGATATATATATGTCAAAATTGTGGAAATATGGGCAAACTGTGTGGAAATAATTATTTTTCCAATGCTGGAAGGGAGAGAAACAAAAAACAAACAAACTGTATGTTGAGGTTTTAAGCAAGAATTGAAGCTTGGTGGATTCATCTAGAGGCCCTGGGGGCCAGCACCAAGGGGGTTAGCTGGGGAAGAGAGATGAAGCATCTATTGGAGCCCCACAGGCATCAGCTCCCTGCCGTGGGTGAGAGCGGGTCCTCCATGCAAGGCCAGAGTAGAAAAAAGCTGGAAAACAAGTCTTGGTCACACTTCCTTCACATATCAAAATCCATTGCTTCAGTTTGACCTTCCACAGGAAGCGTCTGGTATCAAGGATTCTTCAGGACTTTGCAGGATTTAAGTGTCCTTAATGATCTAATTTGGGGAACCTGTAATTAAGCTTATGCTTCCAAATCTAACCACGGGAGGTGGGTGGAAGTGCATGGGGAGTTGTCCTGTCTGCAATGATTTTACATGCTCTGCTGATTGTTTTGTGCTGTTCTTAAGACACATGTAATCCCACCAAGGGTGTCTGTCAAAAAGTGACTCTTTATATTTACTCCTCTTGTTTTCTCAGGAAGTTCAGTTTCTAGGAGCTAAGCAAAGCATTAGAATTTTATGTTGAATTATATCCTGGTGTGCAATTCCACCTTAGATTGATTTTATAAATGTTCTCATCATCAAAGTGAGGCTTGCATAATCTCTATAAATTCTTGTTCTGGCTTCTAACATGAAGCAGAATAAACTCGTGATGAGACAGTAGTCCCCTTGGTTAACAAGAAGATGCTGTTATTACTTTACCCAATTTTCAAAAACAACAGACAAATAAAGCACTTAAAGTATTTTATGTACCGTTTTAACATGTGTTAAGAAAAGTTTTAGTCTCTTCACTTTCTGGAAAATCATGTAAATAATGACATGGATCACCCAAAATTCCTTATTTATACTTACCACTTCATAAGCTTCAGGAATTATTCTCCAAATATATATTACCACAGCTATATTGTTCAGAAGAACAATACATGAATATCTCAGTATATCAGATTTAAAACAACTAGTAGAAGACATTAACATCTGTTTCTCTAGTACTATATATTTCTCGGGCTCATCATTAAAAGTTTAGTATTGTATATCTGAAATTCACATTCAAATCACACATGAAAACCAATTAATTTCTATTATTTAACTTATGGTGTACATTAGTACATGCACATGTTAATATATAATTGTTTCAATGGATATTACTAATATTTAAATTGCATATGTAAAAACAAAATACCAGTCATTAATATCCTCAACATTTGGCCAAACTGACAAGATAACAAGAACAACTAGTTCATATTTCTGGTTGTGTTTCAAGAAATGCATGCTGATATATATCAGAAGCCTTCTTTAGGTATGAGCCCGAACAGAAGAATGCACGAGGCTTGCATATCTCCTTAGGGACTGCCTTCCCCAGGGCCTGGAGTGGTGTGAGAGAGAAGGACCCCATGGACCAGTGAGCCCCGGAAGGCTGGATTCTGTGGAGCTGGCTCCTCTTGCAGTGGTCCTGTGATGCCTGCTCACCAGAGGGCGCAGGACCAGCTCCTACACCTTCCAGCCATTGATACTTGGTTTCATCTGTGTATACCTTCTTTCAGATTAATTTTTCATTTTGCATTGGGATCATTCTCCCCATTTACAGAGTACTCATGTTTTCAGAGAAGCTTCTCTATCATCCCCAGTGTGATTCCTCCTCTGGTTGTCATAGCGGGATCTATAGCTTCTTTAAATCCTCTCATCTTCCAGACCTATCATGATGAGATTATTTTACTCACAGAATTTCTCCAACTTCCAAAATCTTGATTTTGTTATTCAGGAGTGGCTGATGAATAATTACAGTATGTGAAATGACAAGAATATGTACTAACATTGAAAGAAATAGTAAAATTCTCTTCAGAGTAGTGCTGCCAGATCCTTCAGTGGATTAAAGTGCCTGCTTTGGCAGATGCAGCTGCCAAGGTTCGATCTTGGGCATGCCATGCTGGGCCTGCCCCTGGGAGCTGAGGTGGTGATTGACACTGGGTGTGGTGGTATGAGCCTGTAATCCGGAGGCTGAACACAGGGCTATCACTATTAGTCCAATGTATGTATTTAGACCCTGTACTAAAATACAGAAAAAAAGTATTTCTGTTCTAAATCTGATACATTCTATAGAAATAAGATAATAATATATTTAAAACTTACATTTATTGAGTTCTCAATTAGGATTATAACTGCAAGGCCTTCTAAAGAATTAGTTTTATGTAATCTTGTAACAAGATCTGGATACAAATAAATATAACATTGATGGATACAATGTGATTTAAAAGAATGTAAACTAAAGTTAGCATTCTATATTTTCAACACTGACATTCCAAGGCATGTGAGTACTCATACACTAGACATGTCTGCAGCTGCCTCAGAGGGCTTTTCCCAGCACTGATGACACCATGTTGCCTGTGGACTGCGATAGTCTGAGGCACCTTGTGATGAGTGACAAGAAACCTTAGATGGAGAGACCAATGCCAGTTGAAGCATATCACCATGGCAACAGTAGGGACTCCATCTGGCTAACCTAAGGAAGCCTTTCTCCCACAGTGTCAATCCTATTGGAAGGTTGAACACTGGTACTGTCAGGCAGCTCTTCTGTTGTGTCTCATTCATGATCCTCTATGTACAGTAGGTTTGGCTTGACACAGCAGACACATACTGGTATTTGCTTTCTCTTTATCCTTTACAGAAATACTTGCATAGGCACAAAAAGGGATACAATTTTGCACTGGTGTGGGAAATAGGAGATTTCAATCAGGCCTTTATCCAAACTAGTAGAAGACTATCATGGACTGGAAAGATGGAGGGAAAGCAAGTGCAGAGAATGAGAAGGGGCAGATGTCCAGCCTCTCCATCTCAGAAATGCAGATGCTTTGCAGGTACACGGGCTGTGAGGACCACCTCCCACTCAACTTTAGGAACACAAGAATCCCATGAACTATGTAAATTGGAAAAGAACATTTCATGCACATGACAAAAATGGAGAAATAATATGTATTTAATAAGATTTCCTGGAAAAAATTAAAGTTGATTTTCAAACTACTATATTACAAAGTCAATATGGAATATACTAAACATGCAAATAAAGTTGAATTAGGGGTGGGGAGATAGCTCCGTAGAATAAGCACTTGCCTGGCAAACACAACGTCCTGAATTCAACTCCCAGTACTGCAAAATAAATAAATAAATAAATAAATAAATAAATAAATAAATAAATAAGTAAGTAAAATAAAGTTGAATTAAAGAGAGTGATAGAGAAGAAAGTAGGAAATAAAACCAATGCTATTAAATGTAAAGCAAATAGGCAGAAATGGCAAAAATGCTTCGAATTCATTTAGGAATTGGTAGGATTGTGGTAGGTATTGTGCAAATATTTCTTTACAGTGTCTGTGAAATATGCACTGTCAATTTTGAGGTTGTTTAAAAAGACCTGATTTCTGGTGGTTGAGTACAGCATTTTATCCTAGTGTGGCTTGAAGGCTGTCACATCAACAGTGGAGAATAAATCTACAATTTGACAATTTTGTTATACGCCTTTAAGCCTTTATGATTTATCTTTAGGCAGCAAGAAGGTCACCTAAAGCCCAACCCAGGGATTCTCCTGCCCATTCAGTAATGCAGATCCACAGTGTAGAAAGCACATACAAAGTCAGGAAATTTAAGAAATAGGAAGATTCAAGAACCATCTTGAAAATGAAGGGACTATCAGGACCAGTGTTTAAATACGTAATTAAAAAGGAAGTCAGTGGACATACGAGACCAAATTCATAGTATGCAAGGTAGCCAGAGAGCCAAAATCTTTGCATGCACACTGATTTCAAAACGAGTATAACACTGAAGTGACCATGAAGTTTTTTCATGGAAATAATAAGATAGGGAAATTTTTTATTATCTCAGTGAGCTGTTGGGCTTGTTTAATGACATAAAACTTCAATGATCATTCAGGGACCAATGTGCTTTGCGGGAATCATGGCTATGTGTATGCTTTGCCTGTGCTCTCGATCTCTTACCCTAGAGACATTAAAGTATGACTGATGTACTTGGAATTCCAAGTCATTTATCAAGTACCTCATCCACTTCCAGGATGTATGAATGCTCCATGTGTGCCTCTCATTGCGGTAGGTGAAGTTCAAAGTCACTGGCTTAGGCGGCGCCACTCACCCTCTGTACTCTGTGAAATATTTTAAGAGAAGAACTCTCCAAAATTTATGATGCTTTTTTTAACCAATCTGATATTTCTGAGCTTGTAAAAGCTCAGAAATTGTGGAATGCATATAACATATGCACCAGTATCTTGTTAATTTTAAGGCATGCTTTATGTACAGGTGCCTAGAAGGCAATGTCCCACTTTATCTGACACAGGCTCCCTGACATCTACTCTCTGTACAAAACTCTTAATTAATTGCTTCTGTTAAGTTTGCCTAGTTCATTAGTGTAGTCTTCCCATCCCTGGTGTATCTACCCTAAGTATGTTGATAGGAGACAAATATGTAAAGACTGACATATGTTAATTGTGTTATTTATTCTCTCACACACACATACAGTCACATACCTCTGACACATTACTTAGGCTCATTGAAAATCACTTCTTTTTTAACTGTTTCTTCTTCAATAATACACAATTTCCAGTATCAATTACTGTCATGTACTGTTAACATTAAAAATGTTCAAGTCTGAAAAGTCTTGCTACAGAGATGTGTTAAAAAGTCACTTGAGTGTTCCTTCTGGCAACTGTGAGCACACTCATTAATTAGGATAGAGGAAAAGATCTTTTTAAGGCAAGTCAGAGGTCTTTACACATCAAAAAGAAAATGTCAACCCTAAGGAAGACATCTTAAAATGCTATTTCTTGCACATTTCCAGATACTTGTTAAAGCTTTACTAAAAGCTTTTCTTTTTTTCCTAGTACTATACTTTATATTTTCTTTATAGTACTAAAAATGTACAAATTTTGTCAATAACATAGCCACATAGTGTTGAGTGACTTTAGGTAAAATATCTTTTAATCCCACGTACCTAACAGTGCCACTGTGAAGTGCTATCACGCAAGATTCCCATGTACCTATAGTTCCAGACCTGGTTTGCTCGGAGGACAGTCACACTTACCATCTTTTCTTTTCTTTTCTTTTCTTTTCTTTTCTTTTCTTTTCTTTTCTTTTCTTTTCTTTTCTTTTCTTTTCTTTTCTTTTCTTTCCTTTCCTTTTCTTTTTTTTTGCGGAACCAGTGATTGAACTCAGGCCCTTGCACTTGCCAGGCAAACACTTATCCTACTGAGCCATCTCCTCCGCCCTCAATTTTCATTTTTACATTTGAAAATTATTAACATAATTATAAATACCATTTCTCTTTATTTCTCCACTCTTCACAATATGATATTCGTTAATGGCATGACTTTTGTCCAGATGTCTTCTCAGAGCCTCATGCAGTCCTAGGCGGAACATTTTCAAATAAAGCTGAATCTAGAATATAAACGCTGGGATTGATTCTTGGTGCAATGCTAGTCTGAAGGGAGTTAGGATTAACAGTGTGAGTGATACCTACCATAAGTATTCTGGATATGATCAAAGAGGCAGAAAGACACTGTCCAGGTCCCATGTGGCTTTGCTAAGGTCTGACAGCCATGAGTCGCCAAGCTGCCCTTCCATGGACCCGGCCCATCATGGACCCAACCCTCTGCAATCTGTGAGCTAAACACATCTTTCCTCCCTTAAGCATGGCTGTTGAGTATTTTGGCACATCAATGAGAAAAGGAACTAAGAATGAATAAGCAACTGTGTAAAATGAGGAATTAATTAGTACTTCACCCTCAGAATGGTTTTGTTTGGCACATTATTTTTAGCTTTTATATTGATTATATAATTTTGATAATATTGCTAAAGTTCCATTGCTTATTTCAACATATATTGTCTTCCTGATGTTATTAGGAGAATTATTTCATGTACAAGACTAGCTATCAAAACTAAATCTTCCTAAGTCTTAAAAACTTGGCCTACACATTAATGAGAGTGAAACTGCATAGCAGGGTTATCCTCATTACTGAGATCTGTTCATTCTTAGCTCTCGAGCATAAAATCTCAGATTCTATTTCTTTAAAAGTGCACATAAAAACAAAATTATTTCAAGAAGTCTGGAAAAAAAAAAGTTGGAGCCTGGGATTTCTTGATGTGTTAGTCAGTTTTTCATCTCTGTTGACAAAATACTTCATACATGCAGTCTGAAGAAGAAAGAGTTGGATGGTTTTGGAGATTTCAGTGTCAAAAAGGACATGAGGAAAGATAACTGCTCAACTCATTGTATCCAAGAAGCACAGAGAAAGGGGAAGAGCCAACAGGGGCTTCAGGGACCACATCAACTCCTGAAGGTCACCATCTCCTGACTCTCCTGGACATGCCAGAAGTATGTGTTACTAAGTTTCTAGGTGTCCCTTCAGTCAGTGAAGCTAAGAATCAAGATTAACCATGATGCTTGCCAGAGTCCACTGGATGGGGCACAGAGAGTGTTCAGATGTGAGATGCCCGCTCAGAGTCTGAGAAGTACCATGCTGTTGGAAAAGCTTCATATATTTAACTACTTCAACCTCGAATAATATAGTTTATGTATATCAACGGTTGGGTGGATGTAATCAGATTCCTTTAAAAGATAAGTAGCACAAACTGGTCAAGCCATAATTCTTATATTCAAATATGAAGAGCCACAGATTGTTTGCATTCAATGGATAAATACAGGTATTTTATACAAATTAAAGAGAATATTAAGATTGTAAAGAGAATAAGGATGTGGGAGCAGTAGAGGAGGAAAGGTAGAAAAAGAGGATGTGAGTAGGAGGAGGAGTTTAGATGGAATGCTTTTGTGTGTGTATGTTAAAGAAATAATAATCTGGATTTAATGGAGAAATTTTATCATGGGCTGGCTATTGTTATGTTTTAAGCCCAAGGATAAGAAACAAAATAGAATATTGGTAGGTAGTATCATTTCCTCCCTTGGAAAACATTTAGGGTAGCACTGAGAGAGACCATTAATAATAAGAAACTCCTAAGATTAATGTCACTTCCAAATATTGGACAATATTTATCTTTATCACAAATAAATTCAGTGAAAAAAAAGCATTACATAGGATGTCTTCATTGTTGCTTTCTTCCAACATAATACCACTGTGCTTTGCATTTAAGAACTAAAACTATTAGTTTTGTGAAGAAGAAAGAATGTGTTTCCATGCTCTGTCATGTTGAAGAAATAATTGGGGGCTGGGGAGATGGCTCAGTAGAGTAAGCGCTTTCCTGGCAAGTTCAAGGTCCTGAGTTCAATGCCTAGTACCTCAACAAGAAAATAAATAATCAATGGAACATTATTTTCTCAGAATATGAAATTGTCATATATTGAGCTAAGTATTATTTTCCTTTAGAATTACTACTTACATATTGGCACTGATGGCTGCAAAAACGAATAAAGTAAACTAAGCATGTCAGTCCAAGGAGATGTTAATGAAATTTCTAGAAAATGTGCAAATAATAACATTTGCTTAAAAAGTGCCTGCAGTCTTATACATTACCTTTGTACAATATTTTTGTTTGTAAAATGTTCCCCATGCTCATCTATTCATCGAATGTTTTATCATTTTACGTGTGTGCTGCGTGTCTTCATGTTCTTTCTTTCACTTCTCCCATTACACCTGCTATCAACACAGAGGTCAACAGCTATGCCATTTTCCATGTAGTTTCCTGAGTAAGATTCTTTTTTGTAACTGAAGCATCCCCACTAAGGCATATGTGTTTGAGTGGCAGAATTAAGGAGCTGAAACAGAAGCCTACAGCTGGCAAAGTCAAAACATATTTGTTATCTGGTTATTTTCCAAGAGAGAAAAATATTTCTAGTTTTGGCAACACAGTAGAAAACCACAGGGAATCAGATTGAAAACAAAGATAAAAATCAATACAATTTAAATGTATTCTATTGCAGGCCATTATGAAATAAATCTATGGGTCTACATAATATATAACTAACATATATAAAACTTCAGTGATGCTGCCTAGATGTCTATAGAATTGAAGCATTTTGAAACATTTTTGAAGTATTTTCATTTTAATAAAATTAATTTATATGAAATGTAAAACCATACATTACACAGGAAAGAACAGATATATTGTATATTTTATATAAAAAAGAAAAATTTGCATCATAAATTATTTGCTTCATATGTCTTTTTATTAACTCTAGGAAGATTAAAAATGTATTACCATCCTTCCATGATTTTGTTTCAAATTTCTGCTATAAAATGCTATATAAATTACTGTATCTTATTATTTATAGTTTAGTGTACATTGTCTCCTCTGAATATTCAAAATTAACTAGTGTCAGGCCAGGCATGGTGGTCCACACCTGTAATCCCAGCACTTAAGAGGCTGAGGCAGGAGGACTACCGTGAGTTTGAGGTCACCCTTAACCACATGGCAAGACCCAGTTTCAAAAAACAAAAGCAACGAAAAAGCTCATATAAGACGTTAAATTACCAATTTTGAAATTTGGCTGAACTCACAGTTCATTGACGTCTAACTCTCTAAACTGAAATATTTCAGTATAGATTTTCTGTAAGATTTTAGTAATCTGGCTGAACTAAACTCTCTGAATTTTCTTCCAGGAAGAACTGAACCCCATTATTGTTACCCCACCGATCCAAGCCATGGATCAGGACCGGAATATTCAGCCGCCCTCAGACAGACCGGGCATTCTCTATTCCATCCTTGTCGGTGGGTATCTGCTCATGTTCTACACTCTCAGCTCTCCGGAACCATGCGGAAGGTTTCTCATCCATCAAAGGAAATCCTTTACATTTCAAGTACTCCAACTGGAAATTATTGGTACAGTTGTATGTAGAGGGTTGTTTCTTCTCAGTTCCAGGCAAATACGTAGAATGAATGAATATATAGAAGCATCAAAACAAATTAAGACATTAATCTGCATATTGTTAATCTCATCCATAGTCATTTTTGAAGGATCTTTTTGGGAACAAATTTTTAAAGATCAACTCAACTTCCTATACTCTTAGATACTTTCTCATCACTGAGATGTGATATGGTTGGAGTTTAAAGGAGTGGTTTGTTTTGCTCTCAGTTTGTAGAGGTTTCAGTCTGTAATTGGCTGGATCATGACAGGAGCAGGTTAGAGAGGTACGCAGAGGAGAAATAGTGTGTAGTGTGGTGACAGGAAGCAGGGGAATGGTGTTGAGGAAAGATGTGGAGAGATAGCTCCTCCTGGCCCAGACCCAGCGATCCAACTCTGACAGCCGCACATTACTTCCCAGTGTCGTAGTTCACTGTAAACACTTCACTAGACTAATCTATCGACCAATACCACACCTCCACAATGCAGTCACCTCCCAAATGCCCTGCCTATGCATACAGGAGGCTTTGGGGTACAATGGGATATAAATCAGATGACTTGTGTATGATACACAATTCTGATCACATATAACTTTATTAATCAAGGTCTATTTTGGAACCTTACAGGCAAAAGAAGGATGATCACGCTTTAATACAAGGGCACGCAATAGATTATACTCTTGGGTAATTTTTTACCTTGAAAACTCCACTGAAAAATGTCCTAGTTCATTCTTAAGTGTACATGCTAATTGTGCAAAAAGCAAAAGTAATGAGAGTCTGATTATGCTGTTCTTTTAAAATTGTTTCTTCTAAATATATGTCTGTCAGCGATTTGCATGGTTGTAAGCTATAAAGAGACAGATGCATGGGAGATGGAGTGCACATCTCTTCATGTAAAAGGGCTACTTTGGATGGTACACAAAAAATAACATCAGGGGCATATGATGCTTATCTTCAAATACTACATCCTCTTGCCTCTAGGCTATGTGCACCTATAACAACCAATAGCACAAACTTTAATCTTATGCTTTATCAATGCAAAAATGCTATCTGCAAGCCAGATATTGTGTCATGCAGCTCTAGTCCTACAGGACCAATGACAGAGGGTGAAGCAAAAGTTTCCAACTTTGCATCCAACAGGAGCAATTTAGCATGCGACTATTTAATCATTAAAAAAAAAAAAGATTATATATGTAGCTGTCTAGTATTAGAAGATTACCACAGGGTGAAGTCCCCAGTACCATATGCATCACCATGCATATCACAAACATACTCTCTCTCTCTCTTTCTCTCTCTCTCTCTTTCTCTCTCTCTCTCTCTCTCTCTCTCTCTCTCTCTCACACACACACACACACACACACAGTCACACACATGCAAAGACAATACTCATTGTGAATAGAATTCAAGTAATTTTGCTTCAAGACTTTAGTTTTAGAGCAAATTCATGCCATGAACCAGTCACAGACACAAGACTATTCAATTATTAAAAAGCCTCTTTTGGTCTGGCCAAATAGCTAAGTGGATTGAAGTTCCCGAAAGCAGGTGCAGGGCCAGGCTTTCGATTCTTATCTCCAGGCCTGCAGTGCAGGCCCCACCCCAGGACGTGGTGGGAGGACAATTGAGACTGGGCATTGTCCTGTAATGGCACTGTCCTCTAATCCCAGCTCTTGGGAGACAGTAAATAGGTGGATCACTATGAGTCTGATAGTGAGACCCTGAACACCCTGTAGACCCTTCCCTAAAATACAAAAGAAAAGCATCGTTTGAGTTGACAGCTATTTGGGTATAGTTAACAGGAAGTAGGTCTTGTTAAAGGCTTGATAATATGTCAGTTACTATATGAACATGCTTCATGTGGATATGCTAGATGCTGTAGATAGAGCTGAGAGAAAATAGTTTGGAAAGATAAAAGCATATCAAAAATAAATTGAAATATATTGTTCCAGGTAATAGAAATACCTTTTGAACTGCTTATCATATCCTGTGAGCTCACAAGAACGAAGAATTAATCATTTGAGGAAGACTCATTTTATCAGAACAATGAGGCAGAAGAATTATCTAGTAGATGATGAAGCTCGTGAAAAGCACAAAAGACAGAATTTAAGAATAGACTTAGGAAACCAGTGTATTAAAAAGTAGGTGGGCATTGGCTAATATTTATCAGAATTTTTTCAATTTGAAAGTTACACTGTCTTTCCAATAATGAATACTTAGCCTATGGAGAAGATGATTCACTGACTTCATGGAAGTGACAGTGATTTTCTGGCAATAGCAATAGGTACTCCTCAATGATTTTATTGAGAAAGGTAGAGATTGAAGATTAGAAGGAGATAAAATGGGAGATAGAGCATGAAAAAAAAGACATGTCTAGAGTACAGGAGGAAGAGGGTTAAAGTAGTAAAGAGAATAATAAGCATAAGCCTTTTTGAAAATAAAGATGTTAGCAAAGGCTTCCAGAAAATGAGGCGGTTTTTCTCACACATCTGAGAAGAGAGGTAGCAAGTAAGGATACTGTGTTGGGATTTCCTTGTGTGTTTCAGCAATATCAAAGAAACCAGTAGCCATGAGAGATGAGAATGAAGGAAATGTAGAAAGACAAGATATAAGAGAGGCCCAGGAAGTAGAGGTCTAATAGGTTATTTATCTTTTCTTTTACCTTGAGTAAAATGGGGGGGGGCACATTTTGAGCAGAAATATGACATTGATATAGAGAACAAAACTCCCAATGTGGAAGGTACCTGGGATGAGTTCATGTTTGCTAAAACTGAAGAATGAATTTTAGGAACAAATGGAGGTTAAAAGCAGAATATTTATTGGAGAAAGAAGGCTTCTGTCTAAGAGAGGGACAGAAGCAGGAGCTGAGCAGATTAACCCAAGAATTTGCCATGTCTAGGGACTTTTAAAAATATGTTTAGTACAGGGACTACAGGGTCTCACTACACAGATCAGACTCATAGTGACTGACATGTTTTCAATCCCAAAAGCTGGCAATATATGTGACTGCTGGTAATGTTTCTAAGTTAGCTGCCTACTCCAAAAGTATCAAGTGAGTTATCTGGGGCAAAAACTTTGGTAGCTCTTTTCTGATATTTGGGACTGACTGAGTAATGAATTTATCAGTAACAGTAATTTGTCTCTCTATTGAATTAGGATCTAAAAAGAATGTTTTACCAGTTCCTGTATTAAATGCTGTAAGAAAATACAGGGGTTTTCTTTCTTTCTCCTGGTGCATGGCTGAAAATTTAAAATAACTGGAAGGTGTGTTTTTAATTTTCTTAGATGTTCAAGAATATACACTTGAAAATGTTTCTTCCAATCTCCTGCTGAGCTGTTCTGCCCGCAGGGTGTCTTGGGTAGGAACACTTTAGGCTCCAGTGGGCACAGGTAGTTCCACTGACTATTAAACTTAACAATATGATATTCATCCCCAAATGTAGTAGCAGCTTGCAATTATGCTTGTCTCTCATTAGAAGTCAATGCTTGATTTAAGAGTAACATTACATCTTTTCAATTCAGTTTCTAAGTCTGAGTAAGTCCTCTAAAGACATCAACATATTTGTCAGTGTCATTTGAAAATTTTCCAAGATTTGACTTTAGCTATTTTAGATCACTGAGAGAAGAAGAAATATGAACTCCGAAAGTTCTGAATTCTCTATTTACTTCATTGAAAGATTATTATTCTTTACAAGCTTGCGCAAACTCAGCTAAGGATAGGTGTAGCATTTTAAAGGGCTAGACTGCAGCTGATCCAGAGCCCTCACCCTTTAAACTAGAAAGACAAAAGTAGTGGAAACCTTGCATTCAGTAATGTCGGGCAATGCTGTGATTAAGGCTGCTTTTCCTCAGACTCCCAAGGCCAGGGCGGTAGCCCTAGGCTCTGGGATAGCGAATGCCTTGGGCGCTATAACTGCCTGGTTTTCCCATAGCTCACATCTAGATTTCAAAACCAGGTAATAAGGACTATTTCTTTTTCTAAAAAAGTATTTTAGTACAGGATCTACTACTTCTTAACATAAAATCTGAACGTAAGACAATTTTTACCATTATCCTTTTTTGGTTTATAGTATCTTTCTAGTTGTAAAATACTGTCATAATACTTTCCTCTGCATTCCATTTGGCTGTGGGGGTGTTAAACAGCTCTTTATCTGCCTGTAAAGAGTAAATGTCCTCAGGTGCCTAGTGTGGCACTCTAAAGGATGAAGACACTTTGACTGTGAGATCTCCATAACTGGAATACAAAACTAAGACATTTTTTATGGCATGCCCATCTTATTTCTAATTGATTTTCCTCCAAGTATCTCTTGAGTAAACCACTCTAGAGCAGGTGGATGCTCATTTTTGAGAATACGGAGACTAGATTCGACCAGCCTAGCTACCCTCAAACTGTCACGTGATTCTTATCGCCTGAAACAATCTCATAAACCCTACAGTTACGTGTATTGAATATTTTGAGTTCTGATTGGACAGGTGACAGGAATGTCTGCAGAAGGAAGCATAACTATTACATAAAAAGGTGAGGTGGAAGCAGAGTCCTCTTCTGCTGTGCTACTGACAAGATCACTTTTGGAGACAGACAAAAGAGACACTTGCCTGGAAGCACTTTGCCCTGGGCTTTAGGGCAAAGAAATCTCCAAGACAGGTGTGTCATTCATCTGGTCACCAGGGCTACCTTGCCCAGTAGCAGGACTAGGCTATATTAAATCTGTGGCGCTCACAGGTTAAACTTATATTTATCATCCAACAATCACATTTTACATGTTGGTAAAAGCACATTACTTAAGGTTGGCAAAAATCTCTGTTAGGTAAAATGCAGGGCACACATGTAAACCATTCCCCTGATAGCTTCTGTAGAATGTAATCTACTACCGGCTGCCTCAGCCTGATTTGGAAAAGAGCGGCTAATTGAGTGGTTCCGCTGAGAAGCTTAGGGAGAATTCCTAGTTGACTAACAGAGAGAGATAAATGTACAATTGATAAGGAAAGATCTTTCGGTGGTCAAGGGACATTCTCCACTGAGCAACTCTGAGGATCTCGCCAGTGATTGCCCTGCCCATGGCCCCTCAGGTGCCCTCAGTTTCTACTGGCCTGCACCACCAGACATCAGACTCCACAAAGGAATCCAGCAGTCTCCCTGGTCAACACTGCATCAGCTGTTGGCTTCAATGGGGACTCACTGAAAAGAGAACGGGGAAACCTGTCCTCTGCTTCAAAGAGCGTTTACTAGGTGGCACGGTAACCACTGTTTCTTCAAATTCTATAAGGGAGAGTTAAAAGGCTAAACAAGATTGCATAGCGCTTCACAGTAAAAGTTTTAAAGTCTACAGCCTGTCTTCGGTGTTAATAAAATCTCATTTTCTAATGGTTTCACTTAGTCGAATTAGTCTAGAGTTTTCCTAATTTTACATTCTTCTAAAATGAAGAGTACAAAGAGATGAGAAATTATAATTCAGGTCAAGGAAAGGAAAATGAGACTTTAAGAATGGTCACTAACCTAATGTCATTTAGTTGGTGAAAGGAGTCCAATGTTCTGTCACTCTGGCATGTGTATTTTCCAAGTCTTAGCCAGATTTAAAATTCCATTTTATAGAAGTTTATATATAGTCCCCTACAAGACATTCTAGTGTTACTCTGGCATTATTGTCTAAAGTTAAACAAATCAGTACATTTAGCAACTGGTTCAAATGCAGCATATATAAGAACAGTCATAAAATCTCACACTAAAGAAATATTGTAACCTTATAACATTTCCATGTTTTAACTTAGATTTATCAACAACATTTTTACAAAATCATATGGGTCAAAGCATAAGCAACTATAAGCAATTCTATTTATTTATTTATTTATTTGCTTATTTATTTGTTGGAACTGGAGATTGAACTCAGGCCCTTGTGCTTGCCAGGAAAGTGCTTATTCCACTGAGCCATCTCCCTGGCGCCACTATAAGCAATTTTAACAGAACTATGTGAGACAAGACTATATAAGGCAAGAAATAAATGATTATGAGCAATGAGGAAAGACATATCACCATTTGATACACAAATATTTGTTATCTTAATGAATCTAAATCCAGAGCAAAACAAAAGCAAACTCATACCTCCATCCAGTGGTGTAGGAGGGACTACCAAATGATATAGGGAATGAATCTCCCAACCTGAAAGGTACCTGGGATGAGTTTGCATTCTCTAAAACCAAAGAATGAATTCTAGGAACAAACAGAGTTTAAAAGTAGAATATCTATTGGGGAAAGAAAGCTTCTATCCAAGAGAGGGGCAGAAAGGAGAGCTGAATGCATTACCCTGGAAATATGCCATTTCTAGGGACTTTTATAGAGTAAAATCAGGTGGTGCAGCAGGTGTTAGGTGGACAATGTGTGAACTTGCTCAGGTGGGTATGAGGTGAGACAAAGCAATGTAAACCAATGAGATTGCAAATGCTTTGCTCGGGTAAAATTGATTAAATCCAGCATCCAGCACCACATGGAGAAATGAGTCATGGAGCAAGCAGGCATGAATACAGAGCAGGAGTTTATTTGGTAGCTGGTATCAGTTGGATTAGTGACTTTTCCTGGCTTCTTCAAGGTGATGATCAATTCCAGATACTTATCTTTAGGGAAGTAAGTGTTTATTCTCTCTTTGGTCTTCAGGTCTGGCCCACAGCAGAAATGTCTATCTCTCTACAGTTGCAAGGGTATCTTGTCTTCTGTGCTGCAACCTTGAGGGCCTACTCCTGTCTGAGTGCCAGTCATATTTCTATCTAATTTACTGCCTATAACAATGTAATGATCCTATGTTTTATCTACCTTTAACAATGGGATAATAGATACTATGAATCAGTAGACATAATCACGCTACTGTGTTCTTGCTATTAAATTATATAACACTTTTTTTTGTAGTATTTATATTTTAGAGTCAGCACATGATAGGGTGGAAAGAACAGCTTCTGCAATTGTACTGTTACATTAAAATCCTGATTCTGACAAAAACTACAAAATGTTGAGTTACTTAATTTTTGTTAGTTCAATTTCCTCCCTCTTCCACAGAGCTGATAAAAAAGACCTTGAATTTGAGGATTTGATTTAATACAAATAAAAGTGCACAATAGTGGCTTGGAAAAATAATGTTTAATAAGTATTAGGCGGTATTATTGTTAGAGAGAAAACTAAGAATGCTTTCTAAGTTTAATTGTATAAATAGGACAAAAAAAGATACACAATGCACATACACCTATAAAACAATACTTTAATAACTTTGGTTTTGCATACTTCTTCAAAATAATTCAGTTTCCCAAAATCCATCCAAATAATTCAGGGTCTAGGCATTCTTTGTGTTTATTTATTTAATTTAATTATTATATTTTAGGAAAGGGTCTCTAGGGTGTTCAGGGTCGCGCTACATCTGACTCGAAGTGATCCACCTGTTTACCGCCTCCCAAGAGCTGGGATTGCAGGAGCTCGCCACCACACCCAGTCTCAATTGCTGTCTCATTATGCCCTGGGGACAGGGCCAACACAGCCGGCCTGGGGATCGAACCCCAGGCCTCTGTGCCTGCTTTTAGGCACTTTATTCTGCTGAGCTATTTGGCTGACCTTCTTCATGTTTCATCATCTGTTCCCAGACAGAGAACTCCTCTTGTGTTTCCAGATTCATGGATACTTTCTGTTCCTACATGGGAGGCCTTGGAGCATGAGGGTGTCTAAAAAGATTCCCCGAGGTGGCTGCTGATCCCACGGCCAATTGTATCGCTAGATGAACCACTGCGGTGGCAGCTGATCATCCACAGCAGCCTAAGGCACCTCTGCCACCTTGACCCATTATCCCTGGTGATGTATTTACCAGAATTTTCTTCAAGAAGATGGATGTGGGTTTGATAGGGACAATCCGAGTAAAAGACATGGAGCATACACAAAATCAGACTTCTATCTACAAAGGGGAGCTCGATTTATGCATAAATTTAATGACTTCTTTAAAGGTAGAATAAAATTCTGCTAGACTGTCTAATGTCCTGACACCCATGTGTATTAGGAAAATGAACTATAATATAATTGTAAGGATAATATATATAATGACTATAACAATAAGTAGTATTTATTATTATATTATGTACATACAAGAGTATATATTATGTATATAATATAATAATATATAATAAGATAGTATGTATTATGATATATTCGTATAAGAATAAGTAATAAAATAATAAACTCTCAAATGATTTGTGTAAATAAGATTTTGAATGAACTAAAATTTCCCATGCAACCAAAATAAGTTTAGATATACTGAAATTTCTTTTTGATGCTGGAAATTGAATTCAGAACCTTGTACCACTGACCTCTATCTCCAGTCCCTGAATTGGTTTTCTTTAGGCAGTAATGATATCAGAAATAGCAAGATGCCCCTGTAAGGAAATCCCTCTTAATTGCTATAATCAGTACTACACAGTAAAATTACTGTAATTATGAGACTATATGGACACAACTGCAATTTTAAAAGTCTACTCTACATGAAACCCACAGAAAAGTAAGCAGGACCTTTGCGAGGTGGTCTCTTCACATGGTTTGGATGACTGTCCCCAGAATGTCCATATGCAAAGGCAGAGCACAAGGCTGGTGTGTTGATGGGCTGTGGATCATTAAGTGGTGAGGCAGATTGCAAAAATCATTAAGTCACCGGGGACATGCAATTGAGCGAGGTGATGGGACTCCTGCCTGGCTCCAGCAGATTCCTAAACACTCACTCTGTCTTATGCTCCTACCAGTGTAACCCAAGAAAGGTGGTCACTGAATGAGGAGCTGGAACAGCTGAATCTGAGGTGAATCTTCTTTCTGCATAAATAGCCCCTCCCAGGTGTTTTATTACAGTCGCACACAGCTGACTAGTATCCTTGATAAAAACAATGAAAAACAATGGTAAAAACATAAAAATGAATCATAGCCCAACTTTATGAAAATTACATTCTGCAAATTAACTGAGGCTTCTGGTAATTTAGGAAATATTTATTTAAGAAAAAATCCCTAATTCATTTTTTTGGCTTGATGTTGCATTTTCATGCCTTCAATAAGTACAAATATTTAAAGCACAAATTTTGTAAAGGTATTAGATTACAAAAGAGCCACAACTAGTTTATCTACTATAGCTGAGAGGAAAGTCAAAGGAAAATTCATGAAGTAAAGCAGAACACACACTTATAAAAGTATTTAAGCCAATAAAAGGCTAGACACTGACAATCCAGAATAATATGTGACAAAACATTTTCTTTCCTATTTCCCCCATATAATATATTAGAAACCAATATAAAAATGGGAAAAAGATGTGGTACAAAAAGTGTGTTTTCTGAAGAAATCAATATTAAGAGTTAAAAATAATTGAAAATAAATTAATATAAGGACAACAAAATGCAATGCATTAATCACTGTAACTGTCCTACTTACCTGTTTTGAAACTGTTTCAATGCTATTTCATCTTTTTCCTCATTAAAATGAATTTAAAGAAAGATTATAGCATGCCCAATAGCTCAACAGATTAAAACACATGCAAGCAGGGGCAAGGGCCAGGGGATGTATCCCTAGGCCTGCAGTGCTGGCCCCACCCCAGAGCATGGTGAGACAGCAATTGAGGCTAGGTGTGGTGGCCCGCCTATAATCCTAGCCCTTGGGAGACTGTAAACAGGAGGCTCACTACTGAGTCTGATCTAGTAGTGAGACCCTGAATACCCTGTAGACTGTTCCCTAAAATATAATCAAATAATAATAATAAAGAAAGATTAAATCTGTCTCTCAACTTGGTATTCAATGTAGAGATTATTCAATATCTGGTATTACTTTGGTTTTAGATTTGTCAAAGCACTGGAGCAAATTGAATACTCTTCTTTGGCCAGCTAGCTATTTCTAAATTCCATATGAGAAACTTCTCAACAATTAAACCTATTGAGAACTGTATGTCTGCCCCTAGAAGGAGGTTCCTGACACTAAGGGTACTCACAGTGCTTGGAAGACTAGCTACTAACAATTTTTACAAGGGAATTCCTGCACTGTGTGGGAGGTTGGGTTGCATGACCTTTAATTTCTCTCACAATTCTAAATTATGGCTCAATATTATTAGATGTCTTAATATCACAGAAAATTCTCCTCGGAGACAATTTTAACTTCCACTGCATCTTTAGTTTAAAGAGTTTAAAAACTATGCATTGACAAAAATACAATTTGTGGGTTCTGGATACAGTCTGCTCTTTTCTATATGAATTGAGTAATTTTAATTCCAGTTACAAATGTCTGTTAGCAGACTTCAAAAAGAACTTCTCAACATGATCTCACAGCATAAAAACCCTAATTCTTGGTAAGAGAATTGAGTTTTGTCTTACTTTCTTTTACCTAAGTTTCACATTTACAGTGTTGTGACATTGAAAATGACAGTCTAACTTCCCAGAGTGACTTGTCTGCCACAAATGAGACAGAATGAACCCAGTACAATTTTCAAAAGTATTCATGAAAAAAATTGGCATTATGTGACCTGTGAGTGGATCCCTGGAAAAATTCTGGAATAAAAAAAAAGCTGTCTCAGATCACTTAGTACAACATACCTTATCTCTGAAGGCATTTATCAAAAAATTCTTATAAGCAAGTCTTTTACTTTTCATCTAGCTAAGGTTATGGAGCACAGTAAAGGCAAAAAATAGACTAGTGAAAGGCTTTCGAGAAAAAAAAAATAAGAGAGTGATCTCCATAGGGGCCTCAAAAAACTCTAATATTGTCTGGTAATCTAGGAGAACAGGAATATTCATGCTGTGTGTGCTCTCAGAAAATGCTTGGAAAGAACTTGCACTTTTCTTTTCCTTGAAGTCTGCAGTGGCAGAGAATGGATGGGAAATGAACTTTTCCTGACTGTTTGAGGACTGCACATGTGATCCAACAAGACAAAATGCTCCTACGCAAAACCTGGGACATTTCTTGGTTTTATGTGTGTAAAAACGTCTTCATTCAGTTTTTATTTTATCAGTAAAATAAGAGCTCTCTTTCTAGTCATACACAACAAAAACTGCCCACCTGAAAGAGTATTAGTTTCAAAAGCAGGAAAACAAATGATTTTTTCCTACTATAGTAAGATACAGATTCTCAAGAGTAAATTTCATATTGTCTCTCTAGGGTGGGAAATTGGAAGAGTAAGAGTCAAAAGGTGTAACAGATGTTGTGAAAGGGAAGGAAACAGTTCAGAAGGAAAGAATACCTCAGTTGGAGAAAGGAAAGAACAAGGAATGAAAAAGTCATAGACAGATAATTTTTTTTTTGGTGGTACCTGGGATTGAAGTCAGAACCTTGTACTTGCCCAGCAAACACTTATTTCACTGAGCTATCTCTCTGGCCCCAGCTAAGATAATTGTACTGCTAATTTCTGTTAGCATATCAAAAGGAATAGTTAGTTCTTATATTGTTTGACCAATCTTATATGCCTGTATCTGGTCACCTGAGAGCAACTACTCTGAAGACAAGAATATGCAATGTAACAACTGCAGTTAACTTTCTATCAACTTGTTTCAAAATTCTGTATCTTTTCATTGCTTTTTAAAATTTTCTTTAAAACAAATAAAAGCTCAGACAACCTGCAGACTAGTGTGTGTGTATTATCATATTTGACTGTACAATCATGAACAAAATTAGGAGACTATAAACAATGTAGTATGGTTGACACACAGATGAAAATTCGATAAAGGTTCAGTAGAGAGCTTTCCTGAGGTAATGCATATACAAATCTGATTAGACAAAATTTTTCAGGGCCTCTTTTAAATATATTGGAAGAACTAAATGAAGCTATATGCAAAATATTACTAAACATATGTGGGATGTGAGGGCTTTCAGGTTGATTCCTCCACTTGAGCTGGCTACATGGCTGTCCCCTTCCTTGCTCTGCCTGCCACCCTCCAGAAGCCCTAAGATTAGTCCAAAAGGGTGACCACCCAATAGCAGAGCACCATTTCCTCAGTCAAGGATGTGAGAGTAGACGCACTCCTCTTCTAGAATCCCCAAGCAAGCTCTCTAAAAGAAAAGTGTTAGTGAGATATACAGAATATTAAAAACTTGAAATCATGGTCAGTAAGTAAACTGAAATTGAAAAGTATCTCTTTGAAAAAAATTCATTCAGGTACTGAGTAACACAAAGAAGCAGGGAAAAGAGAATCAGCGAATGCCAAGGACTTCAAATGACATTGTGAAAGCTGGATAGTGAAGAGTGAGTAAAAAGAAAGAAAGAAAAAGAGAAAAAATGACTGTAACACCAGAAGTCTACAGACTTTCATTCATTACACCAGCATAGGAAAAAAGAGTGATTAAGAATTAATGTGAACGTCTAGTGCTACCAAACTTCTAAATGTGTGGACAGTAGTGATATATACATTTAAGTAGCTAATGAGCTCTAATTAAGATAAATTCAAAAAGATCCATTCTCTATCCACTTTCCTCAAGGTACCAGAAGGCCCAAAGAAAGCAATAAAAAAGAGCAATTTTTCATGGACAAAATAAAATTCACATAGGTTTCTCATTAGAAATCAGTAAAAGCAGCACCCAACTGGATGACGTGTTGAAAGTGTTTAAAGTTAACAGTTAATTTCAGCTGGCACAAACATATCCCTCAAAAGTGAACGAGTAATTAAAATATTCCAAAAAAAGTAAAAACAAAAAGTTTATCAGTAACAGGCCTGCCTTACAGACAATGCTGGAGAAAAGGATTTCTGCCATCCCCACTAGACTTCTCAGACATCAGTGGAACACGCTAGCATCAAGGAGCAAAATATATTTAATCAAGTGTACAGAGAATGCTCTCCAGTATAGAAAATGTGGGGCTGTAAAAATAGCACTGTGAAATTAAAAATGATTGAAATCATACAGACTATATTATGTGATCAGAGTGGAATGAAATCAGAAATCAATAGCAAAGGAAAATTTGTAAATTAACCTGTATGTGCAAATTAGAAAATACAACCTAAAGTAACTAATAGTTCAAAGAAGGAATCTAAAGGGAAATCAGAAAAGTAATCTCTGATAAATACAAACAAGATACACAGTATAACCAAGCATTTAAGTGCTAAGAGAATAAGATTTGTAGTTAGAAGTGCTGCAGATACAATGAAAAACCTGTAGTTAATGACATAATGTTTGTGGAGGACCATGTGAATGACCCTCTTTAGCAGAAGAATAATTATCTCCATTTTGTCTAAACCTGGCCTGGTTTCTAAATATTGATATATGTACAGAGATGACTAGGACTTTCATTTTCTCCTTGATTGGATTTAAGCAATGCAAGTCTATCTAGCTGAGGTACGGATATGTAGCCTTTAAAGCAAGACTGTTGGCTAGGATTAGCTCCAGACAAGAGGCAATGGTTTCCCAGAGCATAAAATATTATACATCGCAGCTGAAGCACCAAACCCAAAACACTAGATGCTCCCTCAAACTGTGTTATACAGATTCCTCTTTCTGCATGTCCTTCTCTCTGCATTTGCAGAGGTGAACCTGGGCCTCTTACCTGGCACTCACATATTTCCAGCCACAACTACAATCATTCATCCCTAGCCAATCCCTTCTTCACAGATTTTATTTTTATTTGCTTATTTTGTATTTTTTGCAGTACCAGGGATTGAACTCAGGACCCTGTACTTATCAAGCAGGTATTTATTCTACAGAGCTATCTCCCTGGGTCCCTTCTTCAAAGATTATTAAAGCCTGGGTTTTGTCCTGCTGGAGGCCTCTGTTCCAGTTAGCTATCGACCTAGCTGGACTTAGGACCCCTTGGCTCACCACAACTACAAATATGCTTAGTGATTTTATTCTCACCATGTGCCACACTGGTAGTGGTAGATTGGCATTAACTTGCTAGAAATCCAGGAACTTTTCCATGAGATTACAAATGTAAACAACCTCGACTGTGATGAGGAACAGTTAAGTCTCTCTATAATCTTCTACATGAAGACACTGGAAATGCTTGAATAAAACAAAGCAAATCAAGAAGAAACTTAGAAATAATAAAAGTCCAGTGTGGAAGTTAAATAGATATTAGAAAAACAATGAAATGCAATGAATAAAACTAGAGGAGAATTCTTTGAAAAAAATCAAGTAAACAGTTCTAGCTATATTCATTTGTAATCAAAGAGATGAGACGTAATTCCTGAATTATGTAATAAAGACAAGACCTTGTTATTCATGTTACTGAAAGAACAATGTTGTCAAGAAGGATCATGTAGCAGGGCATGGTGGCGCAGACCAGTAATCCCAGCACTAGGAAGGCTGAGGCAGGAGGATTGTTGTGAGTTCGAGACCAGCCTGAGCTACAAAGTGAGCTTAAGGCCAGCCTGAAATGCATGGCGAGACCCTGTTTCAAAAAGACAAAAAAAAAAAAAAAAAAAAAAAAAAAAAAAAAAAAAAAGAAGGATCATGTAAGCATAAAGATACCAGAAAAATTAATACAGTATCCAGGTTGCTATGTGAAAGTAATCCAAGAAGAAATAGTCTGCAGAGATCTATGGCAAGCACAGAGACTGAGACAGGGCTCAAACTCCACAAAAAGAACCAAGGCCAGAGTTTTATTAGTAAATTCTAATAAATGTTCAGGAAAGATTTAGCACCCATACTTCTCAAAGTCTTCAAACAATTGAAATAAATATATATGCTAAATCCTTTTCTTTAAGTAAAGATTCTTACTCAACTTCTACATGATTTTTTAATTTTCACCACCCCAAATTTTCAAGTTCAGAAGTCATTTTGCAGTCTTCCACTATGATAACAGTTTCATCATAATCTCACTGAAAGAGGGATTATGAAAGAGGGAGCTTTCTACCTAATTCATTGTATCACACTTGTACCCAGACTACACACAATCCACAAAAGAAAAGCTAAACATGATCTCCATTATGAATATAGAAGCAAATTTTCCCAATCAAATACTACAAAATCAAACAATGCAGTTCAGAAGCAAGGTTACATACCATGACGAGTAGGTATCTATTCAACAGTGAGAGTTTTTCCTTGACAAGCAAAACATCAATTCATGTAATCAGCCTAATTAGTAGGAAAAAAAACACATCTATCAAAATCAAGCTTTCTAATGACCTAGTGAAATATCATTAAATTCATATGAAAAGATATTAAGATGCAGAGAGATTATGAGGAAGCTGTTCTCATAGTGGAAGACTGCAAAATGACTTCTGAACTTGAAAATTTGGGGTGGTGAAAATTAAAAAATCATGTAGAAGTTGAGTAAGAATCTTTACTTAGAGAAAAGGGTTTAGCATATACATTTATTTCAAATTGTTATTATTGTCATTATTTTTTATGTATTTGGTACAAGGTCTTGCTATGCGGCTCAAACATATAATGATCCTCCTGTGTCAACCTCCCCAGCATGGGGGTACAGGCTGCCCCACCATGTCCCATCTCAATAGCCAGTTTAGCATGCCTGGCAGTGCTGCTGGCACTGCATGTGGTACTGGAAATCAAACTCGGTCCTCGACCTTGTCTAAACTGGCACTTAGTCTACTGAGCTACCTTGCTGGCCCTCAAAGTATTTTAAAGCCCTTGAAATATTTACTTGAGAAATTATCATGTGACAGACATAAAATTTTGTTACATTGCAATGGCCACAGTCAATTTTGCTACACAGTTTCAGAGAATA
>PVKA01004905.1:0-73022 GCA_004027165.1 Ctenomys sociabilis
CAAGGTATTTCATTTTCCACGGTGCTATTGTGAAAGGTATTGTTTCTATAGTTTCCCTTTCAGTCTGTTTATTATCTGTATAGAGGAATGCTATTGACTTCTGCGTATTGATTTTGTAACCTGCTATGCTACTGAATTTCCCTATCAGTTCTAGTAGTTTCTTGGTGGAATTTTTGGGGTCTTCCAAGTAAAGTATCATTTGTATTTTAATAAAATAAAAATAAATGGAAAAAAAAAGAAGATGGCCATACTCCCAAAATTGCTGTACAGATTTAATGCAATACCTATCAAACTGCCACCAACATACCTCCAAGACCTAGAGAAATCGTTCCTAATCTTTTAATCTGAGCAATTACTTTGAAGATAACAATATGCAATATAATAACCATTGTCAATTTCCTATCATTTTGTTTTGAAATTTTGTATTGCTTTTATTGTTTTTTATCCTCTTAAAAAAAAATAAAACCAAAAAACCATAATTTGAACAAAAAAATAAAAAATAAAAAATAAAAATAAAGCTCCTGCTTAGGTAGAGCACAGGAATCAGGGTTCAATTCTTGTCACCACAATTCATGCTGGCCCTGCTCCCACAGTGCATTGAGACAGCAATTGAGACTGATGTGGTGGCACGCGCCCATAGTCCCAGCGCTTACAAAGCTAAAAACAACAGGAGGATCACTATGAGTCCAATCTGTGCAGTGAGAACCTGTAAACCCTGTGCTAAATACATTAAAGACATAAAAGTAAAGATGAAGGAAAATATATAGTTACCTGGTCTAGGAAAGACTCAGTGAGGCAGTTAAGCAAAAAAAAAAAAAAAAAAAATCATAGTTCAAATGTTTATGTCCTTCCAGTACTTGTGTGCTGCTTTTCCAATCTCCAATCCCTGATATGATGGTACTTTCTGTAGAGGCACTAGCTAGGTAATTTGGATTAGACTTCAGAAGGATGGGACCTGTCTAAGAGGAAGAGAAAGAAGAAATCTTCTCTGTCCTTTTCACACACATATATTGAAGATAGGCCATGTGAGGACCCAGCAAGAAGGCGCCATGCTGCAAGCTAAATAAAGGACCTTCATCAAGAGCTGAATCATCAAATACCTTTATCTCAGACATCCACCTCCAGACTGTGAGAAAACCCACTTCGGGGAGGCTACACAAGTTACAGTATTGTGCAGACTAAGGCCCAAAGGCAGTGAGAGTAAGCAATATAGAAATAATGGGCCACAGTAAGTGGTCTAAGCACCTACAAAAGGAAGCACAAGAGCCCTGGTTCCATCCCAGTACCACCTGCCATGCCAGCACTGACCTGGGCTCACCTAGCAGGCCACCAAGACCAGGCATGATGGAGTATGCCTATAATCCCAGCACTGGAGTGGCTGAAATAGGAGAACCACTATGAGTCAAGTAGCATAGTGAGACTCTGTACTAAATACATAAAATTTATTTTTAAAACGTACACATAAGGCAACACATTCCTGGAAGAGGAAATGGCAAGTGAAAGGCCCCAAGTTGGAAATTTCCCTTTTCAAGGATTAGTAGGAAGGATACTATGGCCGTAGCCAAATAAAGCAATGGTAGAAAAGTAGAAAAAGGTATAGGAAGCTTAAGGGTTGTGGAAAGAGAGACAACTTGAGGTCTACAGTGTCAATGCAGAACCCTCCCAAAAGAACGTGCATCTTTGTTGGCTGACTGCTGGTTGCATGCCAACTACAGAGGACAAAAACAAAGCAGAGGGTGCTCCTAGAGACGGTTTCCACCCGGGGAAATGGTGAGCTTTATGTACAAAGAAACCATTTTGCATTGGTAGTTAAAATCTGTGCTATGCAGAATAGTAAATATTAGTAGCTCTGGCATTTGTTTCTGAGAGTCAGGTGCTGGACTAAAGAATTTACATGGATTATCTTAATTCATCCTTATGATGATTAGCAATAGGCACGACCATTGTCATCTGTACTATTGTTTCTGTACATGTGCTAGAGAAAACAAGTCTAACTACATTATAGACCTGTGGAGAAGATAAATGACATCCATGCAAATCATTTAGCTCAGTACTGCAGACAAGAGTACATGCCCAATAAAGGATGATGTGATTACTATTTTACTGTGTTGTAAGGACAGATGAAATTATGCACACACATTCCACCTACCTGAAAACATGGGAAACTAGTGGAAGAATGGATATTCTCCACCATTCTCTGTTTTCATTTTCAAATCCAGAGAAGGAATTAGTGTAAATGTAACAACAGACTTTCCACATCCAATGAAACTTATTTTTGACAAACCTTTCTATGACCTTTGTCTAGAGAAATTGGCACTCCTATTCTACTGCCTAA
This sequence comes from Ctenomys sociabilis, assembly GCA_004027165.1. Lineage (NCBI taxonomy): Eukaryota > Metazoa > Chordata > Mammalia > Rodentia > Ctenomyidae > Ctenomys > Ctenomys sociabilis. Next base: position 2,336 of record PVKA01004905.1, read on the forward strand.
TGTTTTTTCTCCTATTCCTTTATCCTTGTAAGACCTGTACAATTCCAATCATAAAGCTCTATTCCTTACTCTTCTGGCCTAAATATTTCCAGAGAAGTCCTTCAGACTCTTTCAGATACCATCTCCATATCCCTAGTTAGATATTACATCCCTAGTCCCTAGAACAAAGTCCTTTGTTTCCTGTTTGATGATGGTTTCCTTTGGTTCAGATGCTACAGTCCTGTAGATGGTACTGAATCTTCTCAGAAGTCACCAGAGCCTGGACTTAGAATTGGTAAGACATCTTAGATCATGTTTGTCAGAAACATCACTGTCTCATTACTTAGGAAGTCTGCTCAAACACTAAGTTGTAGTGAATGAGACACTCTTCAATTCAGGCTAAATGGAGCTCAATTCTGTTGAGTCATTCAACATGGTACAACTGACTTGAGAAGAATTCACTCCCAACACTTTCTTAAAAGAGCGATAAAGATTTTATAACCAGTTACCAGTGCCACAGTGTATAAGTGTTAAATAAGACTTTAATTATCTAAATGTAAAACTGTTGGTGGTGTTGCTTTACCCTAATGTAGACTAAAAATAACTCTACTTCATAAAAAAATTTTGTTTGTTTGTTTTATTTTTTTCCAGGCAGATTCTTCTTTGAGCTTAGCTGGGGGAAAATATGTAATTTTTACATATTTACCAAAGTTTGTGCACAGAGACGGTTGCTATTCACCCTGACCAAACTCTAGCACAGTTGCCAAATTCTGCTCCACCAAGTCACCTTGGTATGTCCTCTGCAAACAAGAGAGTTTGAAAGGAGGAAAAGAGGTGGCTGTCAGTGACTACTCTAGGGAATAGCATCAGTCCGATAAATGGGTAAAAGCACAGGGTCTAGAGAATTTACTCACATTCAGGGTTTCTGGAGTGAAATCTTACCAGCTGTCCACAAAGAACAGCCTGGTCTCTTTACAGTTCCCCAACAACACACACTGATTTTGTCCCTGGTTCTGAGCCATGCTGCTGTTGCTGCTGCTGCTGGATATCCCAGTGTGAGCCTGCTAGCCCTTTAGGAAAATTTCTCTTCCAGATGTTTCCAGTAATGCTTTTGCCTTTTCATAGCACACACCCCTGACTTCACTCTGTCTCTAGGCACTTGAATGCATCGCTTTACTTTCCCAGTGAGCCCCTACTCAACAGCCTACAGCAGCTTCTGGCCCCCAGCTTCCTTCCAGGACTTCAATCTTGACCTAAGTTCAATATCTCTCCCTTCCCAGAGAGCAATTTCTGCCTTTTCCAGGCAGACCTGTCACTTATGCCTACCTCGCTCTTTCCTCACATTTCCCCAGCTTCCTTCAATGGGAATGTCCTCTCATCATTGATCTAAGCTTGGCCCAAGCATAAATCTCAACCCCCTTCTGCATGACAATTGCTACCCTGTAGTTTAGCAATTAATTTTCTTCTCTTTGTTTTAGATGTTTGACCTTTACCTAAAAGGTTGATGTCACTCAACATGGTACAGCTGATTTGGGAAGAATTCACACCCAACACTTTTTTATAAGAGCAATAAGTATCTTGTATCCAAGTGTCCAAGTATCCAAGTATCTTGTGCCCAATTCTCAGCACAGGGGAGATTTTCAACTTTGTGGACAAACAACTGGGCCCATGCCTTATATCACGTAAAAGGGTATCAGAGAATACAAATATCAGAGAATAAAAACCGTTCAGGTACTTCCTCTCATAATTCTTATAAAAGTGAAATTTGTCCACCCAAAAGCAAAGGATTAGGTTCTCTAGTCTTGTTTATTGTAATTTTAGAATATTTCTGACTCTCCTTTAATAAAGATCAAATACATTTGTTAATTTCCATTACAAAATACCTGAATATTGGTCTTTTATAAAGAAAAGAAGGTTATTTAATTCACACAATTCTGGAGCTTCCGGGTCATGGTGTCTGTACCAGATCAGTCAGTTTTGGTGAGAATTTCATGATTCTTGAGAACCACGATTTACAGGATCACAATGGCGTGCACATGTGTGAGAGGGACAGATCCCAAGTTCAGACAGGAAGCCAAAGATAGGGTGGATGCACTTTTGCCTTTTATCACAACCCAGTCTCTAGAAATAAGCAGTATTTATGCAGTGAAAAGTAAATGCTTTTCCAGGGGAGCATCCTGAAGGCTTTCCCACAAGGCTATATGTTTCAAAAAGGCCCTGTTAGCTCTTTACATCATTATGCTGAGACTAAGCTTCCATTCATGGTGGTTTTTACTTCTAAAGGTTACTGTACTTCTGAAAGTTATTCAACTTCTGAAAGTTATTCAATGTATGGCAAGACTGGATGGGAGGAAGAAGCTTGGGTCCAAGAGCAGAGAGCCTGGGTCTCTTAGGATGCGGACCCAAGGACAGAATCAGGCTCCTTCTCTGGCAGGTGAGAGGAGCTCCAAGGGCACTGCTGAGATTGTTTTTCCTGCACCTAAAAAAATAGGTTGCTCAAAAGGGCTGGATTAAAAACTTGGGATGTAGTTTGTGTAGAGACCATAGTTAGAAATACGGTGTCTTGCAAAAATGAACAAAAGCCCCAATTTGTTGTTCAGGATTGCATTGATTTTCTTTTGAGATTTTCAGAATAAATGTTGCCCAGTCAACTTTTTTTTTTTACTTCTGAAAGTTGAATAAAAAGTTATTCAACTTTCAGAAGTGAAAAATAATTTAGAGGTCATGGGATCCAAAACATGAAGAGGAATCCAAAAAGAGACAAGCAAAGCTTTCAGTTCTTGCTTTAGAATAAATGATTGTTAAGATTAGAACCAAAAACCTAAGCTTTTGCAGTGCCAGCCAGAACTCCTAAGTGCACTTTGCAGGTTCTTCCTGTGCACTTCCTTGTGGATGCCAGCACTTGAAAATCATTTGACAAGCACTTTCTGAGCATTGTCTATGCCTCTGGCTGTGTGCTAGGCCTTGTGGGCTATGAAGAAAAGGAAATAAAAATAAAATGAATCTATCTTTGCATTTGGGATCCCAGAACTCTCTGTATTCTTTTCTAAAGCAATGTTCCTAAAAAATTTTTTGAGTCATAGGACCTGCTGAGAACATAATTACAATTACAGGCTGAGGAAAGTGAACACACACAAAGCAACAAAACATTATGCTTCATTTCAGGGTTTTGCAGAGCTATCAAGCCTCTAGTTTGTATTCCCTTTCTGAAACCTTAAAAAGCTTTCTTCCATCACTTTTGAAAATGGAGCTATGGTTTCATAATTTGCTAACCAGGGTCCAGATGCTAGCCCTTCCCTTTTCCTACTTCCATTTGGATGACTGGGGGGAAGTCAGCAACTGCAGTGTCATCTCTTCCCTAAGTAAATAAGTACTTCCCTGAGTGGCTCAGCTCCACTGCTCCAGGTGTCACCATGGATGAATGGCTCACTTAGGGCTCCACAGTCCTGTCAAACAGCACGCAGATCAGCTGTTCTGTGCTCTTCCTTGCCACTCAGAGGAGCATCCTTGCCCTTTTGCCTATTTGGAAAGTCTACACTAACTCATTGGAAGACAGTGTCAGAGTAACATCTACTGCTATTCTCACAAGTCTGAAGAGGACAGCAGGGAGCTGTGCCCGCAGCAATGCTTGGTGAAAGTCCTGTGGGTTGCTCCAAGTGGTGGCTGTGGGATGATGGACCCAACATTAGTGAAGAAGCATTTCTCTCAGGAAGCGTATTTCATGAGGCTTCTCTAGACCACAAAATGTGGAGAGCAGATGGAGATCAGCAGGCAAATGCACTGCAGGGCGGCAGCTTGACTGGGAGGGTGCGCAGCGGAAGCCATTAGTGCAGACACAGGAAAAAGACCCATGGCATGCAACCTACATATGGAAAGACTGGACGGGAGAAAGAAGGTTGGGTCCAACAGCAGACAGCCTGGTTCTCCTAGGATGAGGACCCAAGGGCAGAATCAGGCCCCTTCTCTGGCAGGTGAAAGGAACTTCAAGGGCACTGCTGAGATTTTTTTTTCTGCACCTAAAAAAATGGGTTGCTCAAAAGGTCCAGAACAAAAATCTGGGATGTAATTTGTGTAGAGACCACAGTTAGAAACACAGTGTCCTGCAAAAATGAACAAAAGCCCCAATTTGTTGTGCAAGATTGTCTTGATTTTGTTCTGAGATTTTTTAGGATAATTGCTGCCCAGTCCTGGACAAACCAGAGAAGCTGGTCTAGTAACACCCCTAGGGATTCTGAACCTTCAGGCTTCATTAGATACACAAGTCTGAATCTGCTGAGCTCTCCCACATGACTGGTGCTGGGGCTTTGGGAAGTTGTGCCCCTGGGACACTTACAAGGCCTGTACAGCACAAGCTCTGTGGCTATCCATCAAGGGAAAAAATGGGAGTGAAGAGTGAAAGCAGAAAGACCTGATGGTTTCTTAAAGCTCCAAACCAGCAATGTCCAACCCTTTTAAATCAGAATGAAAGCTTTTAAAACCACTGATGCCTGGACCTTTGCCTGGACAATTGCATTGAAATCTCTATGGGCCTGGTATTTTGCAGTGGCAGATGTGAGGATCCCTGTCTTGAGTTCTTTGATTTCCTGATTGATTGCATCTGGTACCAGGTAGCAAAAAAGCCCAGGAGAGCAATTGCACATCTGCATCTAGATAAAATAGACATAGACAAAGGGAAAGAGGAGCTGCCTCCTTCAAATAGGCTGCTGCTGCTCCTTAGTTTCTGCCCAGCGAAGACATGATTGGTGGGAATTTCTTCAAGTACCATGCGAGTGATCTACTCTAATGAGGGTCTCGTGAGGTCCCCAAGAAAGACATAAGGAACCATCTTGGTTATTTTTATTTCATTGCTGAGACAAAGTACCCAACCCCCAAAGTTAAAGAAGGAATAGTTTAGTTAGCTCACTTTTTGTGGAGGTTTCTATCCATACTCAGCTGACTCCAAGGTAAGGTGGCCCATGGCAGAGAGCAACAGTTAATAGCAGTAGAAAACAGCAAAACAGCAAGAGCAGCAAAGGAGAAGCAGCAGAGAGCAAGCCTCTTTCCCTCCCTTATATTATATTCAGGCTGCTGGCTCAAGGTTGGGCACATAATCCCAGCACTGGACCATGAGTCAGTCAAAACTCTAGAAGCCCGTGACTGCATGAGGCTTTGGGGAGAAATATAGACATAAATCATAGCAGGACCCTAAAACACCCTTTGGAGAATGTCTCCTTCCTATCTATCTTTTATTTATTTTATCTTTCCCATGCCTGAGGAAATCATATACCACCATTGCCTCATAGTCAAGCTTCCATTGTGGGAAAACCTTGAAGGTCATCTACACAGCTAGTAAGAGGGAGAAGACAAATTTCTTTAGGGACAAACACAAAAGAAGAAATAAGATATTTTGTGCCAGGGAATGGGATGCCAGGCTAGGGACAGCATATAACAAAGAAAGGAAGCAAAGGGAAAGAAGGGAAGAAGCAACATGACCTACAAGGTGCTCTTTTCCAGGTGTGGGCTTTTCAATTAAGGCCACCCTAGAACATAAAATGTCTCAGTGACAAAAAGCTAGAAACTGACACATTGATTTCTTTGAACTAAATGGAAGACAATCTGCCATGATACTGATTATATATAAGGACTTTAAAGCAATGGGATGTTAAATGGGCATGGGACAGTGAAAGTTGTGTTGTTTTCTTGAAGGATCCATGAAGAGGAACAGTTTCTAAAAAGGCTTAAGCTTGCCCTACCCTTCCATTTCAAAGGGGTTTTTAGAAGACAAACATCTTCTAGTTCAACACTGTAGACACACAGCTCCTTATAATGGATAGCAGTAAGGTTCAGCAGCCCCATAACTGTGTAAAAATGAATAAAGAGCATGGTACAAACCTTGGCAAAATACATAAAAATATGAAAATTTATTAACCTGACAAAATGCTTACTTGAATTAATACATACTTTTCTACAAAGTATGTACACTTTTCAGTTGTAACACATCAAATCTAAATCTAGACTTGAAATACCTTAGGGTGAGTTTGGGCTAAAGAATGCATTTTCATTGGCAGCAATTTTTATTTGATTTATTTATTAAGTGTATAGCTCTCATTTGGGTCAATAAAATGGAGAAAGACAGACAGACAGACAGATAGATAGATAGATAGATAGATAGATAGATAGATAGATAGATAGATAGATAGATAGATAGATAGATAGACAGATAGAATGATAGATAGATAGATAGATAGATAGATAGATAGATAGATAGATAGATAGATAGATAGATGATAGATAGATAGATAGATAGATAGATAGATAGATAGATAGATAGATAGATAGATAGATAGAACAAGTGAGCTAGGTGATAGCCAGATAGAACATTTAAAAAGTATTACTGCCTTCTAGGACCTTAAGCCTTAAGCTTCATGACAAATATTGCTACTGAAGGATGTACACTGATATTAAAAGTAATCATTCACACTTTCACAAGAAAGATAGCCCTGTCTATAAGAGAATATCTGAGTGCAGATAACACAGAAATTGGTTACCAACATTAGCTTTCACTTCCCAACACTTAGTACAAAGCAATGAACAGTGCAGGGACATATAAATAGGTATAAAATTGGTCCCTGTTTTGTGATCTCACAAGGTACTGGAGGGATAGGAAATGAGTAAACATGAAAGATAACTCCCAGGCAGCATTCTAAAGTGGCCAATGAGTGACACACACCCTAAATGATGCAGGTGTTGGGAGGGTATACTAAGCAGCACTTGTATTTTCTTTACCACATTTAATTACATGCATTATCAAATTTAATTCTTACAATAACTTCTTGAGGTGAGAATTACAATTTCTGTTTTACAGAAGTTAGGCTCAGCACCGTTAAGCTGCTTTGCCAGGAGTCACAGAGCACTAAGTCTCAGAGGCAGGACTCAGGGTCAGTGCCAATGGATACCAGCTTAGGAGTGCAGGACCAACATCTTCAGAAGCAGCCTAGCTACTGCAGAATACTGTTTATGAATATCATCTGGATGAACTGAAGACAAGATTCTTTAATTAGTCATATTCAGGCTTGTTCTTAATAGAATTTCACTCCAGCCAGATGGGAATATTTAGTGTTCAGGGTAGGATTTCTCACATTCCCCCTTGTCAGGCCCCTTGTTTTTCATCAGCACCAGAAGAAGCAGCAGCAACTATAATAACAGCAGAAACAGAAGAAGGGCTTCTTGTTCAAATAAAGTCCTGTGTGAAAGCCTCATGCATAATAAGCCCTACTTTGTTCCATCTCTCATCCTTCTGTCTTCTAGAATTAACATTTCTGAAAGAATATAAAAAGAATCACCAAGAGGCATCAATTCAGTAGTTTAGCCCTACAAAATAAGCACACACAGAGTAAAGACATGACTGCCTACTTACTTTTGTTGTTGGAAAATCCAAAACTGATTCACAGTTTGGCAGTGCAGGAAGAAATAAAAACACTTGCATATCTCCTTCCAGGAGGAAAGGCTTTCTGTTTGTTGGGCATAAACTTCATCAGTTTAACAATTTTATCAACATTTTATATGATTGTAGCTATAGGATTTTTTATACTTTTGCTTTCTGGAAGTGTTATGTATATTTGTCTTTTTTCTGTGTCTTCATTAATATTTTAGTAGAAATTTGAGAAATAATACATTGGTGGCAACTGGCCAAGTGCCATTTTAAACTGAAATCCAATGGAAATTTAGTTGGATGGCATCACCAATGTAAACTTCAAAATATTTTTCCTCCCATTAAGTATATCCTTCCTCTCCATTAGGAATATCTGTACAGTACAAATGGGTGACTCTACTAGAAGCCGAAAAACATTCACACCATTCCAATTTTGAATACGACAGTTCTGAAAGCAAGCTCATGACCTGCATGCCCATTTGCAATCCAATAAAAATTTAAATGCTTGAATTATTAACAGAGAGTGAGGAATAGAGACTAGAATGGTGACATTTATAATGAGGTGATGATTCCCAGCCTAATAGAGTTACTCATTTTTAGAACATCCTACATGCATATTCCTTGCAATTTTCATAGGCTGTAAATTGTTTGTCACTAGGATTCATTTGAACTCTTTTTACTACTTCATTCTGTCTGCCTCAGCAGTCAGGGCAGTATGATAGCTAAAAAAAGAAGAGTGACTTGAGTTTTAATGTCAGACCTACCTGGATTCAGGTTCTGATTCTGGCTTCTGTTTTGTATTACTTTTTATTCATAAAAACAGGTATTGGTCTGAATTTGGCTGGAGTTTGTAGACTTCTGCATTAGAAACTTGTTTTGCTTACTTAACCTTTTCTAAAATTAGTCATAGAGGAGCAGCTTGTAAAATCTTTAAAAGGAAGCTCAGTTGAGCTCCAAATTTTCTGAACAAGGAGATTATGGAGCCACAGAGGAAAGAGACTAAAGTTCTATAGTGTGCCTGGGGAGAGTCACATGAAGAGAAAACTTTCTCTCAGGCTCTCACAGAAATCAAACTGGTCGAGCATTGGCCATGACTCATCCACATGAATGACACAGACAAAGGAACTACAGAATAATGTACAGGACTACAAGATAAATCCTGAGGGGACTTCACTGACCTCATAAGAAACATAAAGTACATGTGTTGATAAGTAAGTCTTGCTCTATCTAGGTCTTAACCATCCAGCAGAAAAATATAAAAATGAAGTATACATCGTGGGACCATAAAAATAAGTTGAAGCCGGGCGTGGTGGCGCAGGCCTGTAATCCCAGCACTCGGGAGGCTGAGGCAGAAGGATTGTTGTGAGTTCGAGACCAGCCTGAGCTACAAAGTGAGTTTAAGGCCAGCCCGAACTGCATAGTGAGACCCTGTCTCAAAAAAAAAAAAAAAAAAAAAAAAAAAAAAAAAAAAAAAAAAATAAGTTGAGCTGTAAATGGCTATGGTCCACAACTTCTTCGGAAAACTCACTATTGTTGTGGAATGCTGGACTGTGTTGGATTGTGTTGTCGAGTTCAAGCACCTAAGTTAGATGAATGACAATGGAGTTCCCATCTTTGACAGGTGTAGACAAAGGAAGGGGTATAGAAATTAAGAACCATGATATGTGTGTATGGACCGTACTGTTGGGATAGATAATGTTGTGCTTCTATATAATTCTATGAGAGGCAAGATTTGCACTAATGGTGGTTGGACAGAATATTATGTCGGCTTCTATTAATATGGACAACCACTAGGAAAATAACAAGGTAGAAAGTATTAATTATTGAATCTTTGATGTAATTCAGGTATAAAAAATAAGATATGCAAACAGCTACACTCTTAATTTACTGATAAGAGACATATGGTATAATAATGTCTGTAAGTATAATATCATGTATGAACCTTTTATGATATGCAAAACATTATGAAAACAGTTTGCAATGTATTAATTTATCAAATCCATCTTGTCAAGATATCTTAAAACTGTCTCTTTGATATTTGTACTTCAATAAAACAAAAATAAATAAAAAAATAAAATAAAAAATATAAAAGGAAGCTCTGGACATACATTTAGCCACTTGGAAAACAAGTATGAGCCCTCCCACTGCATTTACATTGCTGATGAAGAGATTAAAAAATTGTGCATTGACTACTTCAGATATTTGGAAATTCCAGAACATGTCATCTAATTAAATGCCTTTAATTTGTGAAAATGAATTTGTATGAAATGCTTTCAAATTTCAGGAGACTTTGCTGATGACATAATTCTGCAAAGTACCATGAAGTTTAATGTGGAAAGCATAGTTTGAGAAGTTATGGGTTGATGACTCCATCTGGATTTCCACTGTGTTCACAAATAGCTGCACAGTGTCAAATAAACTGGCTCAGTTGGAAACCAAAATTCATCCCAAAGGGTAGAAAAATGGAAGAAACTGAAATGTATAGGAAAGAAATGGTAAAACACTTTTTGTTGTTCAGAGCCAGAAAATAAAAGTATCAAACAAATAAAAAAGGTTTGACATTTGATTGAGGATGATAAATCACTTATAACAAGTTTATAGTTTTCCTAGATTACTCAAGGAAACTGAAACAATGACTCAAAAAAATAATAAGCAAGGAGATCAAGAGAAAGGCTGATACTTTTCTCTAGTTTTGACCATTCTCTTCTTTAATGTGTTTTACTGCTTTTGGTATATTCTCTTGCTTTCAGGAATGCTTATTAAAATCACATAGCATCAGGGTCAGTCAGATAACTTAGTGGATTAAAGTGCATGTTTTGGCAGGCACAGGGGCTGGGGTTCAATCCCTGGCCTTCCTTGTGGGCCCTCATCCTGGAGAGTGCTGAGAAGGTGACTGAGGCTGGGCATGGTGGTGCACAGCTATAATTCCACTGCTTGGGAGACTGAAAAACTGGAAGGATTACTACAATTCCCATCTGTGTAGAACTACATGAAAACAAAAATAACAACAACAACAAAAAAAAAAAAAAAAACAGACAGATCTTTGAGCATCACTCTAAAGTTGCCCAGTTGAAATGTGTCTGAGTGAACACCTGGATGACTATGATGTAAATTGTTGCTTTAGTCAATCACAGTGACTCTGTGAGTTTGCGAGCTGATACTGCTTCATCTCATCAGCCAAATCTTCCTACGTTCACCGCGCAAGGGTTTACTTAGTAATACTTATTGGAAAGGCAGTGTTGTGAACCAAATTGTGTATTCCAATAGTTCATACACTGGGACCTTAATTCAATTTTAATGTAGTTTTAAAAGAGATAATTAAGATTCAAAGAGATTACAATATAGTTTGAGTAGTGTTCTTAGAAGATGAGAAAATCTGGACACAGTGAAATAGCAGACAGGTGAGTGTACAGAAAAGAGAGCAGAGAAAGCCATGGTGAGAAGGCATGACAGGAGACAGGCTTCAGCTCAGACCCAGCCTCCAATGCCAAGAGAAATGTGTTTCTTTTGCTTACGCTACCTGATAGATAGTATTTTGCTATGGTAGCCCTATAAGACTAAGAACCTCTGTGAAAGATGATATAGATTTGACCTTTAATCATATAAGATTTTAGGATAAAAAAATTGAGCCATGTCCAGAGATCACAACAAAGAGAATATAGTAGATGACAGAGGACAGGTAGAATGGGCACTGGCACCCACTTGCTGAATTTGTGCCATGAATGAGGTACTTTATGTGAACCACTAAATTCACATAAAACCCTTAGTAATAAGTTCCTTCAGCAATAGAGTTATATAAATTAGATAATTGGATTTCAGAGGTAAGGACTATTTAGCAAAAGCTTACAGAGAAAAAAAAACAAAACAAGGCAAAATCATAACTTGAGATCATATCTTTTCTCTTGCCATTAGTGATATCCTCAAAAATTCAGGTGAACCACTTAATATTTCATAGCACAGGGCGAGCAAGATAACTTGGGCTGAGCACCTGCTTAGGCAAGTGCAGGGACTGGGATTCAATCCTTGGCACCACCTACTGTGCTGGTCCAGCCCCCAGGTGTGCTGAGCCAGTGCACAGTGAGACCCTGTACTGAATACTTGAAATAATAAAAAATAGTATAAAGCAGGAGGGTGGAACTGTGTGACTGGCCCAATATTTTCTCAGGCTAGATGAGCAGTAATCCTAGCATCTAGCTTCTGGTTTTCAGGTTTGGCAAAGGGAAGGAGAAAATGCCTTCTGTGGATGCTGAAGCCAGAACATAAAAGCAAGGAGTGCAGAGATGCACAGGGCCATCCTCAAAGCACAGTGTCATGCTCGAGAGATTGCTCTAAAGATTGCTGTACCTGTCTGCCCTCTAATAACCTTTCTGGACCTTACTGTAAGGATATAGAATAATGTAAGTAATAATTTTGAACCAAAGACTCTGTGTGAGTTCGTAGATCTCCCTCAAGTAATGCTATTTCCAAAGAAGAGAAAACCCTCCCAAATAATGTGGAGAGCCCTCTAAAATTAATCACCAGAATCCACATTCACCTTATGGTTTAAGGGAAGTCAGCAAAACATCTTGCTCACTGAGGAGGAGCAGGAATTCTTATCAGATGGGGTCCTAGGTGGCTCTCCCTATCAGGAGATGAGGATCAGCTCAGTAGCTAAGTAGGTTCTTGCCTCTTATTACAGGAAAAGTTCTAGGATGTGTCACTGGGAGGCATAGGCAGACTTACCAGGCAGTTGGTAAGAGACAATAGGAAGAAGACTCCAATAGGTTCATTAATTGGAAGGGCCACAAAACTATGAAGGAGTTCAGACTGACCACTTACAAAAGAACAAGGACAGCTTCTGTGGACTTGCTGAGGGAAACCAGTGCTTGCCTGATGATTGTGATTGATTTTGTACCTCTTGAGGAATACTTATAGCTTGAGTTCTCATATATACTTCAGTTCTCATGAGATGACTGATCTTGCATGGGAGGGCAGTTGCCACGGTTCCCGTAATGGAGCTATTTTACCTGCTAGGCAGAGGTGATCTCATAATGCGTTTGTCTGTGTGACTCTGCTTTTCCTAGGACTCAAGGTGTTCAGAAGTTTAGAGGCTTCTAAGTGTCATTCTATGGCATCTGGAACTAGGTGTTGTAAAATATGGAAAGTGGGTGGTATTGAAAATCCTGAAATCCTCTCATTTTGGTATACTTTGAAGGGAGATGAGATAGACTAGGTGAACTGGAGCCTAATGAAACTTGTGATAGAGACACCCGTTCAATGATTACCAAGGCTTCGTACACAGCTGAGCAATGACCTAACCCAGAGCTTTAAGATGTAAGGGAGACAAAAGTTAAGCCTTCTTGTTTCCTTTCCCCCATCTTTATTTCTTCTACCTTAGCATGAGGTGGTTGGGGACTTTAAATTCTAGCGCCATTATTATACATCCTTTGACAAGTTACTAGTATGTGAGAGACAGTTTCTTCATTGTTATAATTGAGGTCATAATATTGTCCATGTGTGCAAGGATAAAGTGAAGCAATTCATTGCAAGGAGTGAGGATGCTCACAGAAGTGAAGCTGCTAATGTTATGGGGAAGCCTCCTGCCAATTCTGCAGAAAGGCAGGAATGAGAGAAGGGCCCAGTGGTGCGGGCTAGGGGTCAGGGCCCTGCTTACTTCTAGTGTTCACTTTTCAATTTCTTTTGCCTTCTTTTACTGTTAGCTGTTGTTTTGCTTTTTAGATCCCTCCTCAAAAACTTCTATTTCTGAGACTAATGGTTATTCAATCATTTTATCATTAATTTATTCACTGAACCGGGTAACTGCATATCAGTCTTTCTGGAGGTCTTGGGGATAGAGTAGAATCACTGTTTCACATATTTATGCACAGTTCATGTGACATTTCTACAGTGGCGTGTGTGGCTTAGGAAGACTTCTTATATACATTGTCAAGTTTGGATGCCAGAGTTATCTTGGAAGGTGGACCAGATAAGTATCATTTCTTTTTCCATACAAGGGAACCATTCCAATTTCCATACAATTACTAGCTGTGGCTAGAAACAGCCTTGAATCTACAGAAGAGTGTGGAATTGGTACTCAAGTAGAAGTCCTATCAAGCAATGGGAAGCAGTGCTATAAGAATACTGATAATTAAATTATGGCAAAGTCAAGATAGTATAACACGAGTGAGCAGACCTAATGCTCACTAGGGTTAAAATTATACCTTGGACAAAGGAAAGGCTCATTACTTTCTCCAATGTGAGAAGTAGAAACCTAAGTTGGGACGTGCATTTAATTCTGATAATAGAATATGTGGATTGCTTATGCTTGTGTGCAGCGATCGCATATCTATCTGCTGAGAAGTAGATAAAACTCCGTATAAATATCAGCAAGGCTCTGTTTGTTGCCATCGAAGCAATCCATTTTTAAATAAAAGATGGAAAGAAAAATGCAAACTGCTGCCAACAGAAATAAATCAGGTTTAATTAGTTTTCTGGGCCCATCCCTCTTATTCAGGCCTCCAGCAGGCACTCTCCCTGGTCAATGGGAAGAATGAGAAATGGTCAAAGTTAATGCAGATACTCGTGGGGAAAATGCAAACAGGTGTCCTTTGCATAATTGAAAGGAAAAAATGTTTTGTCTGCTGTTTTATAAAATTAGGATTCGATGCACTTTAGAGTTGACATGGTTTCCTAGAACGCTTATTCCAAAGTAATCATGAAAATAATTAGCCACTTTATATAATCATCATCAGTTGATGATATAATTGTGTAATAATAAGATGAATACCATTGATTATGACTGCATTTCTCTCTAAATTAGCCACAGCGAAAACAAAAGAAAACACAAAACAAATGCTGAACTATGATGCAATGCTAGAAGCATTTTGATCCAGGCCACTTTTTCTTTGATGTTTAAAAATCCCAAACCAATTCATTTACAGTATATAAGTTGAGATAGTGGACCAAGATCAGCTTTCTCTTTCCTGTGCATGACAAATGAGTAACTGCAAAGAAAACTTTCACTGAATACATTTGCTTTTGCTTCTCCTCTGTTAAACTGAAGAAGACAGGTATTCATCTTTAACAAAACATACATTTGCTTGGCATGACTATGTCTTTAATTTATAAAATGTGAAAGTCTTTTGTCTTGTTTGTTTCTGAATGTTGCTTAGGGCTGCAGAATTTCTCCGAGGGTTTTTATCTGTGAAGTGCAGTGGCTCATTGGCATATTCTAGCCTCAGGAAGTTTAAGAGCACAGGACCTGAGCAACTGTTCTATTCTACTTGATATTCAGGTTGCAAACAGCCCCTGGGTCAATCAAATTTTTGGTTCATTTTCCTCTTTGTTTTAGGCATTTCACAGGATACAACTGTGTAGCCAATTGGAAAGTTTCATGGCAAAACAGATTTCTACTTCAGTTGAATGATGTGGACTCACAGAGAATTTTTGAAAATACAGTGTCTACTTTTCTTTGCATTATTTTAGTATTAGTATGTGATCTGAAATTTTTGTTTGACACTTACTGGTTTAATACATTTCTATCTAAGTAATTATCTGGAGAGTTTTCAAATTAGACTATTATTTTAATTTTGTACTTGCAATACAGCTGCACACTGCATAACCCTAAACTGAAAAAAAAGTTAACATTGAGTTGTATCCCATGTGGATGGAGCCAAGATATGTAAATTATGACTAAATGCAGGTAAAATCTTATTTTGCAAGGAAAAAAGTCTTGAGATGAGGTTCCAAAGGGCTGGTCAGGTAGCTCAGCAGACTAAAGTGCCTGCTAAAGGTAGAGTGTGGGGGCCAGGATTCAATCCCTGTCACTGAGCTGGTTTTGGTTCCTTCCCTGGCAATTGATAATGGGAGCAGTGGCACACACCTGTAATCCCAGTACTTGAGAGGCTGAAAACAAGAGGAACATTGGGAATCTGAACTAAATAGTGGGACCCCATCAACCCTGTAGACCTTGTACTAAATACATTAAAAAATCTCCCCAAATACATATTCAATTACTTGTTTATATGATAGGATTATAATAGAAGAGAGTTTAGGCTGAGTAGTTGAAGAAAAGAAGGGAGGAGAAAGACAGTAGCTATGCTCAAGAACGCCAGTTGCTAAAATCATGAAATGAAACATTTTCCAGAAACCGTACCTTCCAAGAATTTCAAATGCACGATTTGATAACACTGCAGAATGAGCCTCAATATAGATAGATACAGACATGATACAAAAGGAGGTGAACACTTAAATTTAAAACATTTGTTACAGGGGAAGATAAACAGTCATTAGTTCTCCTCCAGATGCTCCCTGCCACAGCTCTCACCATTTTCTGAAACAGATCTGGAAATTCATTGTTGTAGATAATTTCTGGGATATCATAGATATCTCAATATCTTGAATCAATTAAAAACAATTATTGATATTCTTTGGGAAAGAGTCAGAAGCCACATGAGGAAAATGTAGTCACATCATAATATTTTTATTAGATACAAATTATAATTATTTGATCAATGAAGAATGTTCAAAACAGATGGTGTAAATTAAATTTTTAAAATTGTGGTAGGAAAAGACACATTGCCATTCATACCCCTCCAAACACTCAATCTCTCCCCACCCCAGCTCTAATACACTTATTCATTCATTCCCGGCATTGTGTCCATTTCTGCTATAAGTTTTGCACTGATGTGGTTGAAACAAGAACTATTCCATGCAGTGTATACCTTGCACTTGACGTCGTATTTTATATTCATTACTTTTGTACATATCTACACATAAGTTCAAACAAAGGAAGGTTACAAAATATCCTAAGTAATTCTCACTAATTATTCTGGTTTTTTTCCTTATTGGAAAATTTTGGGGTTTTTTTCATGGTTAGATAAGTCCACATACCTAGTTAGAGAAACGAGTTATAAAAAGAAGAATCATGTCTAGATTTTAGAAACAATTATTTTTAATTACTAATTCAAGATCTTCCAGAATTTTTCCTCCTTCTGGAGTGGATTTCTGCTCTGTCAGCTTTGGTTCTTGACTGAACAAAGTCACCAGCCACTGCTCCAAATAAATATTCTGTTTATCCTTGCTGTTTTAAGCCACAAAATCTTAAGGTTGATTCTTAGCAACTTAGCTTATCTAGCAAAAATAGCTCCCTAGTTACAGTTTTAAATTTTCTTTTTTTCTGGCCCAGTTATCATTACAAATATTATTTCAATAGTCTAATACTCTTCCCCTTCATTAATGTGAGATCTAATCCCTGTTTCAGAATGCAAAATTTGGGATTTATTTTACCATCCCACGTTCATTTCACATGGTTGCCTGGTTTATTAGGTCTTTATATATCCTCTGTCCTACTCTCACAGCTCATGTTTTCCATAGATCTGCCATCATCCTTTGATTCTCCATGGTTATTCAGCCATCCATCTCTCTGGAAGCAGAGCCCTTTGGGAAGCCCATTTTAATGCTACCGAGCCCACAGTCTGCACTTGCTATGGGAATATTTGGAGCTTTGCCTCTTTTATTGGTATAGGGTTTTGGAGTTCTGCTTTTTTTGGACTGGTTTAAAGCCTGGCTGGATAATGTGCCTAATTGGAAATAGTGGTGGCAACTAGTGCTTAAACAGAGGCTGTGAGCAAAGCACTCCCTTGGCCTTGGTGTTTGGCCAACACAGCTCTGTCTCTGGAGCCAAGTGATTGAGCCAAATCCATTTTCCAATGTTAACTTTACCATGGTGCTGATCTCTGGCCTAGATCATGCCTCTTTCTCCTTTTATGCTGCTTCTGTGTGATCAAATATGAACCTTGATAAGTTAGAAAAAACTTCAGAATAGAGAAGAGATTTCTTAATGAGCTCAGCTGAAAGCAGAACTGTCCCTGACCAGGATCATGAATTAAAAGGTTAGGAGAAAGATCTTCAGGTTTAGAATAAAGAGGCAAACCAGTCGAAAGTCCAGTGAGAAGATCTGAAGCAATAACCATGCTTAGGATTTAGGGCTCAGAAGTGGAAGGCTAGGAACTTCTGAAAGACCACAATTCTTGAATCTCCAGGGAACTTAGATGGGAGGAGAGTCGGATCCTCAAGAGATAGCAACAGGGTAGGACAATCCAACTGGAAGCTTAAAGTAAAGTTACCTTGTGAGGAACCATGTATTATAGTTGGACAGGGACTGCACTGACAACTTCAGGGTTCTAATTTGGTCAGTGTTTCTCAACATGATGTGCACTCATGCTTTGTCCTTATATCATGGAGTGGGGCAGGTTGACCAGATGACTAAAAAATACCTACACAGATGAATATGAGAAGATTCTGCTGCCTACTATGAAACAGATGGATCCATTTATTTTTTATTAAGAAGTTTGTAACCAAATAAAAATGCTTTTAAAAGTACAAAAATTATTAAGAAAACTAAGGGCAGGAAACATATGTATGGGAACTGAATTTTCAGCACAATTAAGGGACAAAAAGTATCTCCTGGAAGTATTACTTCTCTGTAGACTTCTAAATTTCAGCATGCAATTAGAAAAGAAAAGTCATATGAGAGAATAAGATAAGTTAAATAAAGCAGGCTGTGATACATGACAAAGTGTCATAGGAATACAGAGGAAATATTGGTTATTTCAAATTAAGAGGCTATATTAAGTTTCAAAAAGGACATGTAAGTTAATAAGGTTTTTAGAAAAGGAAATTCTGGAAAGCGAAAGTTATCTTCCGAGAAGTGTAATCAAAGGCACAGAGGTAGGCAACAACTGTACAGGTGTTATTGCCTGACCCAGTGGAGCCCAAGTGTCACTTTTCCGAGTTAGGCCATGCTTGCTGCCAACAGGTAGCCCATTAAAAGATTGCTGGATCTCAGGGTTTTGACTTAGGAGTTGAAGCATAGCCCTGCCAATTGTAATTTTGAAAGGATCTCACATCCATCAGGAGTATGTGTGGATAAGAAGAATTTACACCGTTAAAGAGAAAAGTGTTCAAAGGACTATGACCAGCAGCATTATTCCTGATAGCCAAAAAAGGAAAGCAATCTACATTTCAGACTTCACTAGGCTGGGGTATGGATCTTTTTTGGGAGATAGAATGCACTAAAATTGGATTGTGTTTAGTACACACCCTTGTAAATTCACCAAAACCAAATGAATAAAAATGCAAACAACAGCAACAAATAGAACGAAGAACGCATTTCAAGAGTAAATGCTAAGGTTTGTAAATTATATCTTAAGAAAGTTACTTTGAAACATATGCTGTGTCTTATAGGATTTGAAGACAGCCCAAATTATAAAAATGAACCACAGTCATGGTTACCCAGGCCTGGACCTCATGGCAGAGTGTCCTTTGCACAACTGGATTACTTTACACATCCTAGTCTTGTTGCCTTTTTGAAAGGCGGCTTAGAATCTAGGATAAGTATGGTGTGGGTGGGTGGTGGGTAGCACCCCACCCATGCTGTCGCAGAAGATGCAAGAAGAGGTTCTCTGCAGTTGTCTGCTGCCACCATCACAGGTATTGCAGCTCCCACAAAGCTTGCCTAGGAGAAAACTCCCAGGCACAGGATGAAAGCGTTGGGGCAAGGCAGCCAAATTTCCCCTGAGATTCGGACACACAGCCAGCTGTAGGGACCAGCACACCAGATGGACTGAGACCTCTTCTGAGGTAAATTTTCTGATGTGTGCTTTTCAGTGGTTTATTAGAACTCGAACCCAGCTAGCGGATGGAAGACTGGGGAAAAGGTGAAGTGCCTGCAGAGGTTACTCTGACCTGAGATGGCAACCTCCATGAGCACTAACAGGTGAACACACAGGCACCTCAGTCCTCTCTTTTTAGTGTGCATGAGGCAGCAGTGCCGACCCACGTGCGGACCAAGTGCCACACACTAGGGGTTCAACACTCCATTATCTCTTGAAAATTCTGCACCAGAAAGAGGGTGATGAGTATCAGAAGAAAAGATGAGAAATTTTAGTTAAGGAGAAAGAAGTACTAAAATTTCTATGCATGTATCAAATAAATATTATACATAATGCCATAGTTTTTTGTGATGGGCATTTAGCTATCAAAGTGTTTGTGTGTGTGTGTGTGTGTGTGTGTGTGTGTGTGTGTATAAGTAAAAGACAAGGAAAAGGTAATGTAAGGTCAATGGAAAATGGAGATATATTTTTTAAAGTTTCTAATACTAGGAAGAAATATCATACCATTTCTTATAAGTAGATTGTAAGTCTACAGTATAAATCTTAAAACAAAAATTAAAATTAAACAATATTCAGAAAATTAATTAAATATTAATTAATTAAAAATGAAATATTTCAAAGCAGTTCAACTAGGAAAAAGTTTTAATGATAGTAAATAATTACTAAGAATAAAACATAATATAAATACTGGGATGGCAAATATATGACCAGCACTTCTAACAATTTGGGGATAGGATGTTGCGCAAATTTCTAGTATGTGGTGGACACAGACAGTGTCTATGGTGCCTATGGGTGGCCAGGGATCCCTCGTGGGACTGAGCTACTGCTATTTCCTTGATATCCACCCTGTAGACCCGGACAGAATCATGAGCAGAGGGTGCAGGAAAAGTCCATTTGTAAAGTGTGCTGATGTGAATGTTTTGCTGCTCTGTACAAAAGAATAACTGAAAGACTGCTTTTGTGTATGTCTCTTTCTCCTGTGTTAAATTGTTTGCCCTATTTGGTGGGTTCTTTTTATTCTCATTCATGGAGTTGTGGTCATTTTGATCTCTCTCTAGAATAGCATTTGGTAGTCGGTATAGGGTTGGCTTTGTCATTATGAAATTCTTTAGTTGTTCTTTGTCATGAAAGTATTTCATTTCCCCATTAAACTTGAAAGACAGTTTTGCAGGGTATATGAGTCTGGGTTGGAATTTGTTTTCTTGCAAGACTTGTAGTACTTTGCTCCATGCTCTTCTTGATTTGATGGTTTGTGAAGAGAAATCTGCAGCTATTCTGGTGGATTTTCCTTTAAATGTAATCTATTTCTTTTCTCTAGTAAATTTTAGTATACTGTTCCTTTGCTGAATTTCTGGGATCTTGATTATTATATGTCTTGAAGTGTTTTCAATTGGGTTGATGTTATTTGGAGTTCTATACGCTTTGGTTATTTGAATGATGTCAGATTGTTTCTCTGTGTGTCTCTCTCTGTTTCTCTCTCTTTCACACACACACACACACACATGAAAAAATTATATATAATCCAACATAAGGTTAATATTGTTTTGCATAAATCTTAAATGACTTTTTAAAAGGGGTTCATCTAGTACATTTTACATACTACATAACTACCATTTTGAGAGCTTTTATTCTTTATCCAGGATCATATAGCAAATTCTCTTGCCTTTGGGATTATGCTCTTTGTTATTTTCTATATGCTACCTCTGGAGGTATTATATTATATTATTTTGAGTTTATATAACTGGAAAATATTTTATTTTTAATTCTCAAAGGTACTTTTGCTAACTATAAAAATCAATGAGGACAGAATTCTTTTCTTTCAGTCTTTTAATTAATTAGTCTATTTTCTTACACACATTTTTTTCTAATGTGGGATAAGATGCTATTTAATTTTGTTCTTTCGTAGCTTAGGTATATGCTTTAATGACTTTTTTTACAATTAGTTTTGGACAATTTCATTTTTGTGTATGTTTGTATGATATTTAAATTTTTTGTGCAAAAGGTTCATTTATCTTAGAAATGTGGTGCAATAATTTCAACTAATTTCAGAAATTTTAAATCTTTAGTTATTGCCTGCCCCTTACTACTTCAAGAATTCCAATTGTATGAATATAAGTTTCTTCATTTTGGTACAGAATGAACTATTATGTGACTGATCTGTAAATTCTTCTTTGTTTTTATTTAGGACAATTTTATTGTTATATTCATTTAAGTTTATAAATAATTTATTTACAATGTGCAATCTATTATTAAGCTCATGCTATGTATTCATCTCAGAAGTATTACTCTACAATTCATTCTGTCCACATCTTTTATCTTTCACATTTCAATATTTGTCTACAATTTTTACGATGGTATATAATTAATGATTTTCAATAAAGTTAATGAGAAAAAATGAAATAAATCAATGAAAAAGAAAAAACAAAACAAAACAAAAACAGCAAAGTGTCTATCTAAAAAGTGATCATGATTTTAGTATTACTATTGCCATTTTTAAAGAAATAATGAAGCCCCGATTATGGGAGTTTTATGTTACACTGATCCACTTTTTCTAGCATGTATTTTCAAGTGTGCTAGTTTTGTTCACCTCATTTATTTATTTAGTCCTAACGTATTTTAGTGCAGGGTCCACAGGGTCTCACAGATCAGACTAGTAGTGATCCTCCTGTTTTCATCCTCCCAAGTGCTAGGCTTGCAGGCATGAGTCACCATGCCCTGCTTCAATCTCCCTCTAAGAGTGTCCCAGGGATGGAGCTGACACACCAAATGAAGGATTCAGCCTGGCCCCTATGTATGCCTAGGAAGGTGCTTTAACTTACTAAGCTATGTGGCTGGCCTATTCACTTTAACAAGTAAAGAAACAAAATAATCATAGAAATAGGGAGACTGAAATTGAGATTGGGTAGAATTTTGAAAAAGAAAGGAAGGGGAAAAAGACTTTTATACCGGTTATTTTACATCAATGCACAGAGAGGATCTGGCACAAGTGAAGAAATGGCAGTCTTATTGTCAGATTTTTTCCATCATTTGAAGACCTTAATTAAAGCACCTGCAAGCAGGCCCAGTGGTGGGAGTTTGACCACTGGGCCTACCATGCTAGCCCCACCCCCTGGGGCAAGCTGAGATGGTACTTGAGACTGGGTGTGGTGGCCTGAACCTGTAATCCCAGTTCTCAGGAGGCTGTAAACAGGCAGATCACTAGGAATCTGATTTAGTAGTGAGACCCTGAACACCTTATAGACCCTTTCCTAAAATAGTAAAAAAAATGAAATAAAACAAAATAAAGACCCTAAAGTGATGTCCCCTAAACTGACTTGAGGATCTAAAATCCTGCATGCCTTCTAATGCATGTATTGTTTAAATTTATTCCACATAGTGTATTCCAGATATACTCTAACACCTGTACACCTTATAACCTTTACTTCAAAGTGTTTGAAATACTGGTATACTTTGAATGCCTGAAATAACATGCATTATTCTGGAATAGAGCAAATGAGAGAGAAAAATATTCATTCAAATTACCAAGGAAGATATACTTTTTTTTTTTTTTTTTTTTTTTTTTTTTTTTTTTTTTTTTTTTTTTTTTTTTTTTTTTTTTTTTTTTTTTTTTTTTTTTTTTTTTTTTTTTTTTTTTTTTTTTTTTTTTTTGCCTTGTACAGTCTGGAAATGAAAACCAAATTTTCCCAACTACCAATGTGAAAGCATTAGAAGATTTAGCAGTTACTTTCAAGACTGAGAAGAAAGATGTTTAAGCTGGAAATGATGAAAGACTTTTTAATTAAAGCAGCATAAAAGAAAGCTCAACACTTTACTTTGATTGTTTTTCTTATTTTATCATGTATTCTTTCCTAACTTCAGAAATTCCTAGGGAGGTGGTGGAGAAGCAAGTGCTTTTGCCTGTCTTGGTTTCTAAGTGTTTCCCTTCATTATAATGCTCCGTCTGTAAGTCATCCAGTTTCCTAGGGCCCTTTCTCTTTTCTGGACTGCAATGATTATGAATGTGCCTGGATAATAGCACTGACTCTCCTCCCTGTCTGTCTTGCTTTCAAAGATAACAGTCTTCTTTACTGCGGTGAATGGGCTCGCCATGAGACACAAACCAGGCTTTTGTGTCTGCTATTTACTTCCATCCAAAAAGATGGACAGCCCCTACATAACCAATTTCAACAAAGGATTGGTGGTATTAGACGGAAAAGAAACTATTTACAAATCACACAGAATCCTTCAAATGGATCCCAGGGTCAAATTTGGTTTGAGGTTGTTACAACTACTAAAATTATTTCCATTTACACAGTTTACTAGAGCTTAGGGTAGTGCATAGGGTTTGACATTGGGAAAGCAGGAGGTAAACTAACTCTAGGATTTTTTTTTTTTTTGGTGTCTCAGGCTGCCTGAAGTGCAGGTTTGGTAAGGCAGATCGAGCTGGTATCGAACCACCGTACCCTGTTCCTGACTGCCTTTGCATGAGCAGGCGCTTGAACAACTGAGCTAAGGGCAGGACCCTAAAAGTTCAGAAGAATCTTTTTTTGGATAGCTCAGGACACCTTAAGGGCAGATGTGGCAAGACATGAGGCTCTGGGGATCGAACCACAGAATCCCGAGCCTACCTACTTTGCCTAAGCAGCCACTAAGCTATTGGGCAGACCCCCTAGAATGGGATATTTTAATGTCCACCTGGTTAGGCACTGTGACATGGGATGGAAAATTATGATATAAAAATATGTTTCCAGTATACTTCTGAAATATCTTCTGAGTGCCTTTGATGATATATACAGAGTAGTTTCTACATAACAGGCCACATTCTATCATCCTCGTGTTCAGTTTTTGCATCCACATCTTCTACTTCATTTTCTGTCCCTTTAGATTCTATCCTTACTTACATTCTACCTCCACATTCAGTTATGTTCTTTATTTCTCAAGAATCTGTAGGATTTATAGATAATGTCATTTGACATATTGTAGTATGTTAGTTGTCGCGCGCAACCTTGCCGGCAAGGAAGACGCGACAACCAGCTCTTCTTTCCGCGGTTTATTCAGGGCCCCTATACAATCTTCTTCTGCTTGCCTGCTCCGCTCCTCCGCTGCTCCTCCCTGCTGCTGCTCTGCTCCTCCCCGGGTAAGCCCGCCCCAAGCTATATACCACAAGGTGTCCAACCCTGGAGTGACACGTGGGCATAGCCGATAGGTCTAGGTACACGGAAGCAACGCCCTAGTCTTAGCCTTAGCCAAATGAGAAGTTGTTTGCTATGGAGATCACTCACCCCCAGGTGGGGGGTGGAAGGCAAGGTGGAAGCCAGCGCCGTCTTTAAAGTGTGGCTGTGTCTTTAAGGTGTGGCTGTGTCTTTAAAGTGTGGCTGTGCACAGCTCTCTACAGTTAGTTATGCTATTATCTAAGGAATTGGGAGGAGTTATACTTGTCTCCTAGGCATTAATGATAACACTATTCTCATAGAAACTATCTTTTGTTTGACCTCTACCCTTACAGCTAGATTTCAAAAAAGAGATTCACAAACACTTGATACTTTTGCTATTCAACCCTTTAAAATAAATATATATATATATATAGTGATAGCCTATTATAGTTAAGAGGCTGAATGAACTCTCTCAAGTAATGTATGGTTTTTCTTTTTATCCCCTCGGCATCACTGATAGATGATCCTCAAGGCTTGGCTGAAACAGGACAGATGACAAGAAATTTATTGAATTTCAAGACAGCTGGTTTCATTTTTGGAC
Source organism: Ctenomys sociabilis (assembly GCA_004027165.1). Lineage (NCBI taxonomy): Eukaryota > Metazoa > Chordata > Mammalia > Rodentia > Ctenomyidae > Ctenomys > Ctenomys sociabilis. Next base: position 27,113 of record PVKA01004905.1, read on the forward strand.
AACTTTAAATGCTATAAAATTCTTTCTGATTATGACCTCAGGTCCTCTTTGGTAACTTCAATGGCCCAATTCTATTTTCAGAGATGATATGTTTAAAAAATTCAAAACAACTTCTTTTCTTTTTTTCTTTTTCTTTTTTTTTTTTTTTTTTTTTTTTTTTTTTTTTTTTTTTTTTTTTTTTTTTTTTTTTTTTTTTTTTTTTTTTTGCTAACTATCTGTATTAAATTTCTTCTGAAAGAAACAATACCAAGAGACAGAGGGATAAATGGAGAGAGAGACAGATAGAGAGAGATAGACAGAAAAACAGAGAAGGTTATAAGGCTCACATGATTATGAACTGAGAATTTTTATGACTTACCTTATGTGAGCTAGTATTATAGTTGATATCTGAATATCACCCTAAAGTCTCAAGTACCCAGAGCCTGCAGAGACCTTGGGGAGGTGAATGGACCATGGGTTTTATCCACTAATGAGATTGTAGCTAGATGTGATGTTGAGAGATAAAGATTGGTTGGAGGAGGTAGGTCACTGGGGTGTGGCCTGGAAGTGTGTCTCCCTATCTCTTTTCTCTCTGTGTCTCTGTCTCTGTGTCTGTTTCTGTCTCTGTGTCATTCTCTCTCTCTGCTTCCCATTGCCACGTCATGAATGCCTTCTCTTCTGCCATGCCTTCCACCATTCTCCCCTGTCTATGAGGTACCTGATCAAAAACAGAAACACCTACCAAGTGTGAACCAGAATGACCATTTTGTCTTTAATTTCTGAGTGTTGGGTATTGTGTCTCAGTGACAAGAGAAGAGTTACTATTTGAAGGTCTAGGAAAACTGATGGTGAAATTCCAGTGTGGGCCCAAAGACATGAGTTCCAAGAGAAGAGAGAGAGAGAGAGAGAGAGAGAGAGAGAGAGAGAGAGAGAGAGAGAGAGAACACAAGGAGTTTCCACCATTTTGTTCTACTCAGATTGAGGAGCTCAGTGGATTAAGTGATGCCTACTCACATTCAAGAGTGTCATCTCTTCTTTATTTAGTCTATGGAACTGAATATTAATAATCTTTTCCAGAACACCCTGCCAGACACACCCATGAATCCCCTTTTAGTAGCTATCAAACCATTTCTAATCCTATTTTAAGTTGATGCATAAAATTATCCATGGCACAATACTCTAGCTATTTAATAACAAGCATGGCTACACCCTAGGCATCTGACTAGAATGGACTTCACCAGCAGAGGGGGAAGCAATTGTCTCCACAATCTGCATCCATGATTGCCCCCCCATCCTATGCATATATGTTTTCTAAGCAGTGGACTATGAACCAAATAGCTTTGAGTGGAGCCCCAAATGATCACATGTCTATAGACAGAGCAGTCAAAAATCTGCTGAAGCCTCATAACAGAAAAAAAAAAAAAAAAGCTCTGAAAATCTTAGCCTTTTCTTCTGTTGAGCTATGAGCTTTTCCAAAATGTCCCAAAAAAAGGGTCCCTTCTTTCCTGCTGTTCCTACCTCACCAGTGCATGAGAAGCCACAGTTTTGGTTTAATAGTGAAAAATTGCAGTGCTGCCACGCAATATTGCAGTGCAGGCTTAAGTGAAGCCATGCATAAAGCTGATAATCTTTGATGAAAGTAATCTAATCTGCAAAGATTCAAAAACATCAGTGAAACCTATGAACATATGAATCATAAGGGAAGTACAAGTTGATTTTTGTGACTAACGGCACAATCACATTCTACTCAGATTGAGGAGCTCAATGGATTGAGAGATGCCTACTCACATTCAGGAGTGTCATCTCCTTTCTTTATTTAGTCTATGGAATTAAATGTTAATAATCCTTTCCGGAACACCCTCCCAAACACACCCAGAAATCCTATCTTAGTAGATATCTAGGCATTTCTAATCCTATTTTAAGTTGACACATAAAATTATGAGGTGTGATGAAAGAGCACTGGCCTGACACCCAGGAGATTTGATTTGGGATTGTATGTCTTTTCATTAAGTGAGTCTTTGGGTGTATGTGTCTCAGTGTTCTTAAACTGTAAGATAGGGAAACTAAAGTGGATGACTCTAAAGGCTGTGTGTTGTTCTAATCATCATGTATTTAACATGTTTTAATTCTACTTAATCCCTCTTGTGCTTGGGTAAATTCTTCAGTGTCTTACTAAGAAACTGAAGGCAAAAGCCTAGTATTGTCTCAATAGACATAACCACTTCCTGAATGATTCTATGAAAGTTATGTGAAATAACCTCACAAAGATCAACTATCTTCAGCACTTATATCTTTCCTAAATGTTTTCTCAAAAAGTGTCCAGATTCTTGAAACAGACTCTACCTAATGGATTTTATATACTATTTGAATTCAAATAAGCCTTGGAGATTGCAATTCCATTATTTTATGGCTCTGCACACTGAGATCTACTGCAGGATTTCTTTTATACTATCATTTAACAATGCAATTTTATGAAACAGTCCATACTGTACAATGTTGAAAATCATATTCTAGAGCTAGCCAGATGGCTCGAGATTCAGGCCACCCCTATCCCTACGTATGCTGAGATAGTAATTGAGACTGGGCATGGTGGTGTATGTCCGTAATCCCAGTGCTTGGGAGGCTGAAAAAAGGAGGATTACTAAGAGAACAATCTGTGTAGTATGACACTTTAAACACTATACTAAATACATAGCAAAACAACATAAATATACTGTTACTTTCTCTTAGTTCAATAAGATGAAGGATTTGAACTAATAGTGTTTAGACAGACATCATGTCTGCATCTTGTACTAGGAACAACTACTACAAAAGACAACAATATGCAATGTATTAATTATTGTAACTGTACCACTAACCTGTTTTGAAACTATCTCATTGGTAATTCTTTCTCAGTAAAATTATTAAAATTAAAAAAATAAAAAACAAATAAAAATAAAATGTACCTATGAAATTAAAATTAAAAAAGAAATAAATGAAAACAAAATTATATATCAATTTTCTTATTTCATAAACTTGGTAAATCTCATGGTTGAGAAACACCTCCACATGTCTGAAGCCATGACTGGCTACAGTTATCCAGGTGTTATAGGCCTGTAACAGTCTGTCTTTTCTAGCATTGTTTTCTTAATTGAAGGAAAGAGAGTAAAAACCCTAATGATAGGGTAATCAGAGCTAGAAATATGAATTTAGACTGCCTAGAGTAACTGCAGTCACAAACTGATTACCTTCTGATCATATGTTCTGTGCAGTACAATTCTGGGTTGAAAGAGTCTGCCACATGAGTGTGCCTCTTCTGGCCCAAGTTACTATGACACCATAATGTGTGCCCAAGCCATAGAATTTTCCATTCTTCTAAAGTGAAAGAGGCAAAGATGTAAAAGCAGAGTGCCGCGGCTGCCTTCATGGTGTGGGCAAGCTCTCTCATCCCTGAAGGAGAGCTGGGTTCATTCTCAGTGATGGGGAGAAAGCGAAAATAACAAACATTTCTCAATCATAGTGCAATTTTATTACCAGTGATACCCGTTTCTCTAAACAAAGCTCTCTCTGGCACAAGTGCCACGAGGTGGTTTTTAATACTTTCAGCCTGTGTCATTTTGCAACAGATTTTCTGTCCACTTTTGAGATCGCGAGAAGTTGTTTTGTAATTTCCCTAAGGACAGAACAAGATGGTGCAATAAAATTGCAGCAAAACATACTTATAAGCAACCTTAACCGATCTGTCCCAATTGTGGGAATCAGGGAAGCTAGTGGTTCTGATTATAACACCATATATTTTGAGGACTAGTGTATAAAGATTTTGGGATTCAGTTTATCTACATTTCCTCTGGATGTTGCTCAGGAAATATAATTAAAGAAAGCCACCTTGTTTTCTCTGTTGATTCCATCTTTCTTCTTTATTACTTTCATTTATACATTTCCAAAATGATAACAGGACAGAAAATAAAACTTAGGTGCCAGGGAGATGGCCCAGCAGAGTTAGCTCTTCCCTGGCAAGCACAAGGGCCTGAGTGCAATCCCTGGTTCTGCCAAAAGAAAAGAAAAGAAAAGAAAAGAAAAGAAAAGAAAAGAAAAGAAAAGAAAAGAAAAGAAAAGAAGGAAGGAAGGAAGGAAGGAAGGAAGGAAGGAAGGAAGGAAGGAAGGAAGGAAGAAAGAAAGAAAGAAAGAAAGAAAGAAAGAAAGAAAGAAAGAAAGAAAGAAAGAAAGAAAGAAAGAAAGAAAGAAAGAGAAAGAAAGAAGGAAGGAAGGAAAGAAAAAAGAAAGCAAAACTTAAAAAAAATGATAGATACATGAGATCTATATATTTCACCTGTCTTTTGAAAAGGTTTAATTTTTGTGTTTTGTATTTTAAGGAAGGGTCCTACAGGGTGTTCAGAGTCTTACTACTAGATTGGACTAGTAGTATTTCTCCTGTTTACAGCCTTCCAAGTGCTGGGATTAAAGGCACACGCACCACCATGCCTAACCCTAATTGCCTTCTTAGTGAGCCACCTGGGTGGGGAGGCCAGCATGGCAGGCCAGGGGGGATTGTACCTGCTTGTAGGTGCTTTAATCCACTGAGCTATTTAGCAGGCCCTTGGAAAGGTTTAATTTTTAAGGCTTTGCATATGTGTGGTACATCCTTTCTAATCCAAGGTATTTAGCTTAAGTAAATTATTTGAAAAGTGTGAATAAATGTTGGTAGAATGTTATTACACCATCAGTTTAACAAATATGTTGGAAAAGCTATTACATGTCAATAACTGATTAGATTCTAGAGATCTAAAATTCAAACAGTTTGCACAGTAGTCTTTCACCTTATGTAAGCAAGAAACAGGTAGTTACACAGTGTCATAAGTGCAATGGCAGAGGCCTCTGAGGTATTATAAGGCCTTGTTAGTACAAATACCCAGGGAGAGAGGACTTAGAAGCAGCAATACTTATTAGGGACCACAGTTTCAGAATTTTCAATCTATGGTAATGAGCCTAAGGCAGAAAAATCATGATGGGCAAAGATGCTTCACTTGGGGCATTTGGGAAGCAGAGAGCACAAACTAGCCAGAGAGAGGGGTCAGAGAAAGGATGGACTCTCCTGGGTTGGAACCGCAGAGGCCTACTCCCTCCACCTGGGCCCTACCTCCCATCAGCAGATTCATCGATGAACTCATCAAGCCTCTGATGAGGTTAGTGTCCCATGATATAGTGATCTTTTGAAAGCCCCACAGCTGAAGACCTGAGCCTTTCAGGGTGCATTTCTAATCTAAACTCAAACAGCCAAACTGATCAACGATTGGGTAGTAAAGGATGCCTGAATAACTGCCATGTATATTTCAACTGTCTTGTATCTTTCTTTGTATTTGCCTGGAGGTCCTTTTAGGATATAGATCATGGTGCACTTAGGGACAGTGCTCTCCATCCTATCACCATGGTTAGCATGGTCCACAGAGCAGGATGAGGGCTGCTCTGTAGAAATATAATGCAAGCCATGAATGAGACTCTTGCAAGTCATTTTAGAGGTTCTAGTAACCACATTTGTAAAGGAAACAAGTAAAATTAATTTCAACCTATTTTATTTAATCTAGTATATACAAATATTTTAACATGTTGGGAATGTTCAACACTATTAAGATATCTAAATTCTCCTTCCAACCTAAATCTTTGAAATGTGGTACATATTTCATATTTATTACATATCTTGATAGCAACCATTCACATTTTAAGTGCAGCAATGATTCCATACAGCAAGTTGCTTCTACCTAGGACAATATAGTTGGATCATGAATATGTATTAAATAAATTAAGATATGACTTTGGATAAAATGTCATATACTTCGGTTCCTTAGAAAAGAGTTGCAGCTACTGCTCCAACATATTAATGAAGCTCATGTGCATTTATTAATGTCATTTTAAAATATTAAAAATGGGGATGCTCAAAGGATTTATCTGAAATACTCAAAACATGAAGAAAATATTGGATTAAGTTTTTTTTTTTTTCTTAGTGTCCCAGTAGTACTTCGAACATCTTTGTACAATACTCCTTTTACAGGATTGTAGAACATTTTAATGAGTTTGCTATTAGTTTGTAAGATTTTTTGAAGTTCTCAGTTTAAAAAAAGTATTCTAAATCCTTAGAGTTTCTGATGCTAGAATATATACTGGATAAACATCAGTTGAACAAATGAATGTTTGAGTGAATAAATTAACACATGATCTTTGAAGAAACTTTAAATTGCATGGTGAAAGAAAGAAGAACCATGAGAGGATATTCTACCCCTTATTAAGCAGCTACTATACACCAAGGGCTGAAGTATTTTCACAATGTGAAATATCCCCTCTTATTTACCATAACCCTCACTAAATGCCTGCAAGGTAGTTGCAGGCTAACTTGCTCAACAAAGTTGAATATCCTGTCAGATCTCACAAAGGAAGATTCAATCATGGCTGTGGTGGCACACACCTGTAATCCCAGCTCTTGGGAGGCTGTAAACAGGCAGATTACTCTGTGTCTGATCTAGTAGTGAGACTCCGAATGCCCTGTAGACCTTTCCCTAAATTACAAAAAAAAAAAAGCCACAGTTATTTGTTTATGTGCTGCTTGTGGCTTCCCTCAAGATGTGCTAGAAAAACTGAGTGGTTGTGCAAAGAGACTGAAAAACCACAAAGCTACGATATTTTATATTTAGGGTTTGATCCTTTACAGGGAAAAAAATTACAGGCACTTATTTAGAGTAATTCTTCCAACCATCTAAAATTTGTGTATCAGTAACTGTGCGGGAAAGATGTCCACTGAAAAATGGGCTGCAGCTCTTCCAAGTTCTGAGTTTGTTTTAATGAGCAGGAGAGAAGAAGCGGGAGCCAGGACATGCATAGCTTGCGGGTTTCTGTCATTAATAGAACTGAGAGCACCCCTTCTGCCCAGAGCCGCCAATCAAGAACTAATAGTTTTACATCAGAAATAGGTTTGGATGACCTCAAAGCCCAGTTCCCTGCAGGATCAGCTTCAGTCCACTGATTTCTGTCCAGCCTGAAGGCCTGCCTAGACATCCAGGCGCCACCTTCCCTGCTCCAGGTCATTTGGCTCCTCCCGGCCCAGTTCTAACAAAAGGGAACCACTGACCTGAGTCATTTAGTTCAATTGCTGACAGGAATTCTATTATCTGAGTGCCACTTCCCATCCAGATCTCCAGCTGCAGGCACACAGCTCAACACTTTGCAATAATGTGGGGTTCAGCAGTCACACACCCCACCAGGGGACAGCTGGGCGGAGGGGACAGGCTCTCACCTGCATGAAATCTGCACCAAGGAAACAGAGTCCAGACACATTTTTTGTTAGTTTGTTGGGTTGTTTGTATGCCTTACTTTTTTTTCCCCTCATTTCTCTCAATCAGTCCCCAGGTATGCTGTCTGCTCATTCACTCTGACGTGAAACAGCACCTCAGGCTGACAGCTGCTTCTGAGCACGTCACCACCACACAGCTAGCTAGTCTATATTACATCAGCAATGAACTTTGCTAGTCTCAATAAATAAGAGGAGTTCTTAGAGTAAACCCATAGAATTCAATACATCTTACAAATTAATGTTGATGGACTGAATAGCGACTGGATGACAGAGCTTAATTGCAAATATATCATGAAAGAGAATGAAGCTGAAGATGAATAGCTCAAAAAGTATCTAAGGGAATCTGTATTGGGTTAGGGATACAGACCTGGAGGAAGAGTTAATGATAGACAGTAAAATCACAACTGTTCTCTGACTAAAGGCATAAGCTGGTAAATCAGATCTCTCACCTCACTCAGCAGGAACTTCTGCCCCACAGCACAGCCATTTCTAAAGCCCAGAGAGGGACTCGTAGATTAATTCAGTTGTCTAAAGCACCTTCTTGAGCAAAATCAGTCAGGGGCAAAGGACTGCAGTTCCCCAGCTCCACATGCCACACCACAACCACCCTTAAGGAAGCCTAAGCAAGCTGAAAAGAAAAAAAGAAGAATCCTTCTAAAACCCAGGGACACCCAATAGCGAATATATTCTCCCCTTTATCCTAAAACTGACATGTAGAGTTTATCAAATGTCTCAGCTGGCAGGGGTATTGGTGCATGCCTGTAATCCCAGCACTCATGAAGCAGAGGCAGGAAGATGACTGCAAGTTTGAGGCTACCCTAGGCTACAAAGGGTGATCAAGGCCAGCCCTAACTCTGTAGTGAAAAGCTGTTCCCAAAAGACAAAAAAAAAAAAATTGCAGTTTTCACAGAAAGTTGAACAAGACCTTTAGGCTTCGTTTATGGGTCTCAAACCTCCAACCCTGCAAATAAACAGTATCAGTTATTCAGCAAGGTCAAACTGGCCATTGTGCATTGGCAGGAGTCACTGGTTGCCAAGTCTGAGGGCTGCATATGCTTGTGCATGTTGGTGCTTCTTAACTTCTCCATTTCCCTAAAAATGAAACTCTCTCTAATGACAACTAACCTTTTTAAGCATTTCATCTATAATAAGGATGCTAAGACTACATGTATCTATTACTCATTCAGATAGGTATTATTAGTAACTCTTGAATCACAGAATCATAGTTAAAGCTGCAAAAATATTATGGATACATGTAACTTGCTTTAAGTATTCACTCCCAAAGCCAGTCTTTGTAGATATCATATTGGATTGTCATGGAGAATGCCAGGGGCTATCCATACAAGAGATTCTGAGGTTGCCTTGGTATCCTACAAGTATTAAAATCTGCACTATTTGTTCTCTATTTGCATTCAAGATGTACCACAGGTATAAGCTCCATGCTTCATCCAGAGGGATGACCACTTCCTCTTTCCAACTATGTGATTAATAATAATAAATAGGTATCAAGGGGAAAGGTTCCATCAGCCCAGGTTGGAAGGGTTGAGTAAAACTATCTGAGGATTTAGAAATATATTCCCTCTGGAGCTCCCATAACACAGTGTACAGTGGTTGTAATGTTTTACTGTGCAGAATTCATACCAAGTATACGTATCAAAGATTAAATATTAGAAATCAGAAATACCAGGGTTCTCAGGCCTCCACATCTGTGGTAGTGCTTCATGTTAACAGCAAATTATGGAGGCCTTGGCTGAAAGCGTGAACTGAGGTGCAATCCTAACCTTCTACTCCTTCCGGGTGGATGGCTTTACTTACAGAAGAAGCCCTTAATCTTCCTGATTCTCAGGCTGCCTTTTGTGAAAAACATATTATAGCACCTACATAACAAGTCTTCATGGATGATGTTCACACACAGTACAGCATTGAGTGAGTTTTCAATTAATCACAGCTATTTAATTTATAAGGTAGCTGATATATTTTACAATATGGTATACCATAACACTATCTGCTTTCCATTTTCAAAGCTGTGGTGCATATACACGTGAATTCTTGGTTTAACCAGAAAAGGTTTTGCTGAATTTTTGTTGCTTGGTTTGGCTTTTCAGAAGCACTTTAAACTGTTTAATAGTTTTCTGCCTTGCTAGTTTCAGTACAAAACTGAATCTTTTGTATCATTCAGCTTCTCATAAGACTATAGAGGCATTCATTTTAGCTCCATTCCTCATAGCTGCATACTGGACAACACTATGGGTATGAAAGATTAGATATGAATATTTTCCAACCCAATAATCAATTATAAACTTTACCTTTGTAATTAAAACACTGAAATGGATTTGGTCTTATTTGAAGTAATATGCCAGGTATTTAAGGAACCTCCTGTATTTTTTAAGGCCATTTGTAGGTATGATTGGTGATATTGAACAATATCTATTTAGCAGAATCCATACTGTACTTTTTCCCTCAGTTAATGAGAGAGAGAGAGCCAGAGAGAGAAAGAGGAGAGAGAGAGAGAGAGAGAGAGAGAGAGAGAGAGAGAGAGAGAGAGAAATTCATTAACTTGGAAAAGAAACAATATTCATCTTATCCCTGATCAGCATATCATGCTCCACAGAGGCATAAAAATCTCCAGGGATCATTTCAGTGGGTCAGGGGAAATAATTTATTATATAGCATAGATTTGAAACTCCACTGTACACCAGAACCATCCAGAGAGCTTGTTAAACCTCTTGGTTTCACTCTCAAATTTCCAACTCTAGAATGGAATAAGACATTGCCTTTATAACAAGTCCCAAATATGCAGTTTCTGCTGCTCCACAGACCACATTTGCAGAATATCAATATTCTCTGTGGATATGAAATTTTTGCAGCTCTGTGGCATGCATCTTTCACAGGAAAGGTTTGTTTAACAGCCAAGTGAGTTTTAGGTTATTTTCTGCCTAATTCTGAGCATTCTCTGAAATTCATGCTTTATACCTCTCTGTTTTCCTTCTCTCATGTAAAGCAGTCTGAAATCTTCAATGTTGAGCTCTGTGCAATTGGGGATCAAGTATCTAATTCTAATGCTTTCATTTCCCTTAAGATGTAGGTTCAGAATTCCATGTAGTCTTATTCAACATGAATTTGTGGGATGGAAGAATAAATGAATTAATAAATGGATGGGAGGATGGGTGCTCAGTGTCCCCAGAGCTAAAGAATCACAATGCTTCTCCTTAAAGTTCTATTGCTTCTAATTCCTTGATCCTAATCCAAATTAAGTATAGGAAGATACAGTTATGATGTTTTGTGGAAATAAGAGCAAGAGCAAAGAAGCCTATAAAATGAAACAAAGCTGAAATTGTTATAATTTAATTTAATGCAGAGTCAGAAAACAAACAGGCCTGTGATTTTCAAAACTTGCTGCAGTGCCATGTGGGTAATCTGTAAGATGCTGAAATGTTCTGCTTCTTTTTTTTTTTTTTTTTTTTTCTGTATTTAGGACAGGGTGTACAGGGTCTCACTATGTAGATCAGACCCCAGTAATCTTCCTGTTTACAGCCTCCCAAGTGCTAGGATTACAGCTGTGCTCCACCACACCCAGTCTCAACCTCTATCTCAGCACCCATCAGGAGCGGGGCCAGAACTGCGGCCTGGGGATCAAACTCCCGGACTCTGCATCTGCTGTTATGCTTCTTTGTTAACAGTAACTATCTTTATTATAATATGTGGCTTATATAAACCTTATCTTATAATGTGCTTTCTTAAATTTCTGCTATTTTAAAATCCTTTCTGAATTTAAAGAATCATGGAGCATAATTTATGACTGTGGTTTTTCATATCAAATAACTAGAGTTTTGTATTCAGTAGATCTTCATTGGGTCTGAGAAGTCTACAAGTTCAGACAAAGCTTCAAGTATTTGAACATATGCCACTTAACTGCAGTTCCTAGAGACTGCACGGTAGCTGCATTTGATCAGTGCAGTAAGAACACAAACACTGAGACATGAGAAGCAACCTGGCCATATCTGAAAGGCATTAAAAAATGCTCCAAAGTAGAGAACAAAGCTTACACTAAATTTCTGAAATGTCAAGATAAGAACTTCTGAAAACATGCCCTTATTTAACAGTTACAAGAATATTGGCCAAAAGAAAGTCAAAATCAACACTTTCCTAAATAAAGCTTTCTATAATTAGAGAACTGTCACTACTTCCTTTCTGGCAGCTCATTCTAATGCTATTCAACCAAGTGCATCTTATTTGACCTGATCCAGGGCTCAGTGTGTGAAAGTTACCAGCTAGATCAGCACTGAGAGGAAAATAAACAATGATTAACATAATGTTGCTAATTGAGGGAAGAGGCTGAGCAGAAATTTTAAAAAATGAAACTTAAAAATGGCATGTTCAAGGTAATATGAACAACCCTTTGGAAGACACTATGCATTACAACAAATCCTGCAAAATTCATATTACTCTGTTGTTTTATTCTGTATTTTTATTTATTTATTTATTTTAATTTATTTATGTTTTAATTGAAGAACAAATAGAAATGACACAGGTTCAAGACAAATTAACAGGACAGATTCGATAAATTAATACATTGCAAACTGTTTTCATAATGTTTTGTTATCGTACAAGGTGCATACATATTATACTTACATACATATTATAACAGATGTCTCTAATCAGTGAATTAAGAGAGTGTAGCTATATACTTATCTTATTTTTTATAGCTGAATTATATCACAGATTCAATAACTGATACTTTCTACCTTGTTATCTTCCTAGTGGTTGTCCGTAGTACTAAAAGCCGACATAGTATCTTGTCCAACCACTATTAGTGCAAATATTCTCATAGACTTATGCAGAAGCACAGCATATTTATCCCAACTGTACTGTTCATACACACATCATGATTCTTCCTTTGTATACTCCTTTTTTTTCTTTGTCTAGACCTCTCATAGGTGAGCACTCCATTGTCTTTAAGCGAGTTTAGGTGCTTGAACTCGGTGACATAATCCAACACAGTCCAGCATTCCACAGTAATAGTGAGTTATCTGAAGAAGCTGTTGACTGTAGCCATTTACAGCTCAACTTATTATTATGGCCCTGCATTATATACTTCATTTTTGTACTTATCTGCTGGACCTGTCTCATATTACATTGTTAAATCACTTGTAATTTTTCTGTTTTAACCCTAAGGAAGTATCTTACCCAAGTTTTGATGTAATTCTCAGATTACAAAATCAGGTATGTATGCTGGGTTAGGCATGTATTCCGTGCTAGGGAAGATTTGAGATCCTAAGCTCTTGTCTGGTCATTTTGAGGTTCTAGGCAAGCAGGAAATGACATCTAAACCAGGTTTTTAAGTAGTTTCCAGTAAAGATAATTCCTAAAAAAAAAAAAAAACTATAAGAAAAATAAGCACATATGTACCTAAGAGAATCCCAAAATATATTTTCAAAAAAGAACACAGAATTTAAAAGACTATGGACCAACTGGATCATAGTTGAAACTTTCAATATCTTAGACTTGGTAAGACTTGGATACTGGGAAAAGGGAATGAACTTACTTAAAAGGAAAGAGTTACTGAGTTGAGGAGAGCTGGGGATAAGAGATTTATCTATGTATGCAAACAGGATGGTTTGGATTTCTGCCGATCTATGGAATGGAGCAGATAATGTGTAATTTGTTTCACCTCACTTTTTCAGCTATTTCTACATTTTTCTACCCCCCTATTTCTTGTATATTTCTTTTTTTTTCTCCCAATTTTGCATGCATATATATGGTAACATGAAAAACCCTTTTGAAGACAACACTATGCATTACAATAAAACTGTGAAACTCATATTACTTTGTTAAATGAAATTCTACATTACTTGTAATTTTTCTGTTTTAATCCTATTTGTACTCTCTTTATAAAATAAAAACAAGAATTAACACTTCAAAAAAGACTTAAAATAACTAAGTACAACATAACAAATAAATGGAAAGCTTGAAAAATATTATTAAGTAATTGAAACTAATGTACTTTTATATATCCCTAACAACAGGCAATTATATATTTTTCATAATATTTGGGCATTCCTCTAAGGTGTGTTATCTGCGTACCTTAGAGCAAGTTTCAATAACTTTAAAATGATTAAAGTTTACAAAAGCTAAGCCCCTGCCTGGCAAGCACAAGGTCCCAAGTTCAATCTCTGGTGTCTAAAATAAAATAAAATAAAATAAAATAAAAAAGCAAAAACAAAATTAAAAACAAAAAAAAATTATGTTATCTGACTACATCAAAATAAAAATCAGAGGACATTTAGAAATTTACAAATGTATGGATATAGAGGAGTTTTAAAGAAACCACAAGATAAAAACTTCAAAATGAAAAAAATAAAAATGCATAAGAAAATTTGTGAGCTACAGTTAAAGAAGCACTTAGAGGATAAATCTGTTGCTCAGATTAGCATGTATAGTTATGAAAGATTGAACAAATAGTTGAATATTAACACTTGCTTTAAATAAACCTTACTTCTTTCTTTTGTTTCTTTTTACCTTTTAAAAAATTATTTTGAAGAGAGTATAATAATAGTTAAAGACCATAGAAATGGTACACACTTGGAAGACCAGGATGAGTGATGTATATATTCATTTGATTATGAGTAAATAATTTTCTGGATGCTTTGATGCTCATGGAACTTTTCTCATAGCATGTTTTCTAAGGCTCAAGGATGTTGGATCACTTGCCCTATGAAGCAGCATATCTAGATTACAATACACTCTCAGGGTTTACCCTTTTTTCTTTATATTTGGAGAAAAATAGACTGATAGACTTTGCCTGAGAACAACCTCTTTCCAGATCCAAACCACTATAGCAGTGACTGTCATAGGGATTATTTTAAACCCAGTTCCCAATGTCTAACACATATTTACGCAACTAGATGAGGTGGGCTGTTTGTTTACTACATGCTTGGCTTTCAAACTCTAATTTGGAGTCACCATCTCCAATCTCCATTGCTATCAATACTTCTGCTCTTTCTTCAGCTTTCTGAATTATTTTACTTGCACCCAATTGCTTCTCATTCACTATTAAAAAATGAGTAAAAAATAAATAAATAAAACAACCTGCCATATTTCTCTGAAAATAATGCAGAAATCCTACAGTATTGACTGGCAACATAAAGCAGTACTCGCATTGTCTAAACTCCAACAATCAACTCAACAGAAACCTCTGAGCCTGAATTTTACCAGTAGGATTTCTATCAGCCTTCTGGTCTTCTGAGCTCTGACCAGAATCTCCTTATAGAACAACCTCGGGTGTTCTAGATAAGACAGCATCTCTGGACTTTTAAACTCTTCCCACAAATATACCTTATGCCCCAAATTAAGGAAGCATGGGTTTCACATGTTGGTGAAGATATGAGAGACAAGCTGGCTCCCAGGCAAGGCATGTAGCAACAGTTCAAGGTGACAAAAGACAACAGAAGCAGCAAGAACCAAAAGGTAGGGGTGAGAGTAAGCCTCTTCTCCTCCCTGACATCGTAAGCAGGCTATCACTCCCTAGGGTGACTGTGGTGCCCACTCCATCTCGCTGCCTTCCTCTTGTACAGGATGAGAAAGTTTACTAAATGAGGTCCCTGGCCCATGCTGAGTGCATTGATTAAAGTTCTCAGTGTATCAGCCAATACATGGTTATTTCACATCAATACCATCTGTAGCCAGGCATCATAAGTGGTATATTATGTAGAATATGATCATGGTAAGTGGTGAGGTGAAGCTGCCTTCTAACTACAAGCTGGTGGACAAACTCTGGTTAACTGTAGAAATAAAAATAAGGAATCATAAAATTTGCCAGTAGCAGGGGGGTGGCAAATGCCTCTAATTCCAGCTACTCAAGAGACCTTTAGGTGGTAATATCTTAAGAGGCCACACGAACAACTTAGTGAGAATCTGTTTCAAACTAATAAATACTCAATAATGAATAAATAGATAATAGCTGGGAGTATAGCTCATTTCTACCTGAATTTGATTCATGGTATCATGCAAAAAAGTAAAGAAATTGTATATTGATTTTTCTCACAATATGCGTGATCTCACATACATATATGTTACATAGTGGTTGCACTCAGTAACATGCATATACATCATACTTTCCTGTCTATCATACAAGTAGCCTAGAATGATTTTTATCCTTTCCCAAGCACTTTCTTAATATCAACAATAACAACAATAATAATAATAATGAATATTACCAACAGATCTTCCTCAACACTTGGCACTTTGTGACTGGAGGATTCTGGACCTTAGGACATCCGAAGTGAACCTCTTTTCCAGGAGTATCTCAGACTAATAAATAACCTTCTAATGAGAGAACACAGAAAACCATAGACTTACTTTACTCAGAATAAAAGTGAGAGTTATGGCTTTCTCGGTATTGATGCCCTAAGGAAATATTCTCAGCCAAACAAGATTATTCCAGACCATATATATAAAGAGTTTTGTGTGCAACTATGAAGTTCAGAACATCATTTGCCATGAACTTGTTTTAATGCATAAGTATATTGCTCTATCTTTTTTTCCTTTGTAAACTAACTTCTGGCCTCGTGTTTTAGACTTTGATTTTTGGTCTGGACCTTCAAGCCTGTCATCACAGGAACTGGCTTCTCTAATCCAAGATCACTCAATTCCATCCCACAGCCAGTAGGTTATTCCTGTTTTCTAACCTGCATCTTTACCTGGCCCTAGGAATCACTGACATCTTCTTTTATTAAAGTAACCTCTACACATGGCTTGAGATTCTGAAATATTCTTTTCTTCCTCTATTTTCATCATTTATTCCTACAGCCTTGATATTTAACTTGTGATGAGCTTTGAGAAATTGATTCTCATACAGTCTGAACACAAAATGAGTTAATTACAAGGGGAGAACTGAATTATGAAACAATCAGAGTGGAAGAATAAGAATCACCACTTCTAAAGAATGGCACGAAAAGAAAGGAACTGGGACCACATAGCCAGAGTCAAAGGAGTGCTAGTGGTGATAGTTCGGTGATCCCTTAGCAATGGTAAATCCATTTAGACTAATCACTCAGTATATTCCATTTCCTACTTACAGTAATATTAGAGAACATGTTTGTTAACCACATTCTACAAATAAAAAATCAAACTGAGTCTTTATGTATTTCAGAAAGAAGATCTTTACCCAATGGCCTACACCCTTTAGCTTCTGGGAAGTGCATGTTTACTCTTTCTTTCTATGGTTACACTTCTGTACCTTTCATGTATAAGCAGACTTCTATTGTATTTGTTTTTTACTTAGTTTACTTCACTAAAAAGCATGTCTTGCTGGCTTATACACATTGTCACAAATTACAATGCATTTTCATTTGTGAGGCTAGCATGTCCCACTATGAACACACACTATAATATATATATATATATATATATATATATATATATATATATATATATATATATATATGTCTTTCAGTGAATGTGTAGACTAAGTGTTCAATATTATAACTAATGGTGCAGAGGACATGGGAGTACAGCTATCTCTTCGACATACTGATTTCGGTATCCTCTGGATGTGTATCCATAAATGGGATTGCTGGGTTACATAATGACCCTATCTTTAATATTTTGGAGGAATGTTCACACTGTTCTCCATATGGTTATGTTTATTAGCATTCTCAATGAAACAATAGAGGAGTTCTCTTGTCTCCCATATTTTCACCAACATGTGTCATTTTTTGCCTATTTGAAAATATCTATTCAGACTGGTGTGAGGTGACACTTCATGGTCCCTTTAATTTGCATATTCTTATGTATTAGCTATGTTGAACATTTCTTCCTGTACTTGGCCATTTGTGTGTCTTCTTTTCAAAAATATATATACATATCCCTTCCCAATTATTTATTTTCTTACTATTGAGTTGAAATTTCATGTATTTTAGATATAAAGTCCTTACTAACGTGTAGATTTTAAATGTGATTATTCCATTCTATAAGTTGTTTCTTCATGCTGTTTATTGTTTCTTATGTTATGCAAAACAATTTTGTTTTATTTGATTATTTTGGGTATATTTTTGAGATGCCAACATGTGAAGTTAGAATTGTGTCTTGCCAAAGCTTATAATATTGAAAACCAATATAATTAAATTTGCAGTAAAATTTAAGAATTTAAAATTTCAATAAAATGTGAGAAAACATCCAATATAGTTTATTAAGATTTTGCTATATATGGACGCTATTTTTGGAAAACCATCCCATTCTTGTCATTCCATTTTGCAGCAGTGAAACTGAGGCCAATCAATTACGATTTTTTTTATCTTCAAATTATAATCTAAGTCTAGAGTTATAACTTATAATTATCATCTTCTAGGAACAGTAGAAAAATTGAAAATTATCTACACAATTTTCTTAAAAATAGGAACTATGGAAACTGAGACAGACGATCAAAGGAAGAGGGAGAAGGTGGCAAAGTAGAATTATTTTACCTGTACTGTAGAAAATGCTAGCTGAGTTACAACATACCCATACTTTGATAAGAAATATATTTTACTTAATCTGTAGTTACAATAATTTATTGATAATTGTGTACAATTTTATAGTAGAGAATATACATATTTTATGCCATGAAATAGAACATGAATTCAAAAAGGATGCTTACATCAAAAAGAAGACCTTAGACTGAGTATTATGGCATGCTTCTGTAATCCCAGTGCTTTGGAGGCTGAAAACAGGGGGATCACTAAGAGTCTAATGTATACAGTGAGACTCTGTAGATTCTGTATTAAATATATAAAAAAGAAAAACCTTTAATTTCAGTAGGTTTTACAATTTCATTGGTTTGTTAAATGTATTAAGAATAATATTATAGAATGTTCAAGCCAAAGACCATAAGGCCTTTATAATAGTTCCAATTCCAGTTCCTGTGTTCCTTTTGTTTCTTAGAAACAACTGGCCAATGTGATGCTTAGCTGGTCTCTATGATGCATACCGTAGTAGCCAATCCCCAACTGACCAGCCATTCTGACTCTGTACTTCCTGCTTTCCTTATCCCATTTCAGCCCTAGACCACTAGAGATCAGGGCCTGATATCTGGTGAATGATCAGGATCTGTGCCCATCAATGTAAAGGAATCTGCCTCCAATCCTGGGTGTCATTTCAGCGTATCCGCTTGCCATTACATGTGGCACATCTTCTGGGAAGACTAAATATGCTCTTTAGTCACTCACTGGTCATGGCCCTTACAGCTGGAGCGAGGACTTTTTTGGAGTCTTGATAGGAAGTTGTGCTTTTGAGATTTTTTGAGTTCCCTCAGTGGACTGGAGAAATCATGGCTCCCCATCGAGCTGCTCACAGAATATCTCAAAGGGAAAAGAACTTACTCTTTCTATCTATATGTCTACCTGTATACCTACTGGCCTGACTGATTCTGGTAAGGGTTGTCTAAGGAACAACCAATCAGTCTGTATTTCAGTCCTGCTCAACTCTAGCAGTAAGGGAGTCTGACCAACTGTCATTAGCCAGTACCACCCACAAGGGAAGGGGGTTGCAGTGTTTAACCTCTGAATGCCTGCTTAATGAATGTGTGAGTGGAATGAACAGTGTAAGAACTAGGGTGCTCTGTCTGTGCACCAAAGCTGTGAAGCATTGGTTGTAGTGTGTGATTGGGCCCTCACATGTGCTTCCGTGCTGATCAACATATGGCACAAGGAAGGCCTCATACCCTCCTTAGTTAACTCACTCTTATGTCCCCACAGGGCTGTAGCCAAGCAAAATTTGGAATGGTCTCTCTCTGAGGGGCACCCACCCTTTAATACACATATGTGAAGTCAGAGTTGGAAAATAGTCATAATCCGTAATCGCTGACTAATGGAGAAAAGGGTTCTTCTGAGATTATAGTTAAAAAAAGAACCTGAAATGATCAAAAGAAGATGAAAAAGAGGCCGAATCTTCCCAAGCATTCCCCCTGGGAACCTTTATCTGCCATTGCAGTTGGTTACAAGACCTATAGCTTCACTCCTCACTCCTGATTGTCTACTTCTAGCCAATTGAACCATGGCCTTAGAGGCCAGAAGAAGACACACCTATCCTGGTTAAACAGCATCATCTAGCATCCTCTTGAGATGATTATCAACAGTTCCTTCTGAGTGCCTCATTTTGACTGAAGAAGTTGGACATCAGCTCTGACAAATGAGTTGCCATGGCCTGTCCCAAAAGTCACCTTGCCTAGAAGCATAAAATTATTCACTCATTTCTGGAAGACATCAAAGATGGGGGGGGACAAAAAAGCTTAGCAACTACTACTCCCTAGAATCCTGATTAAAAAAAGAAAGCACCTGATGTCTGTAAGAAAATCCAGACTGGTAGAACACAGTATCATCTGGCTATGAGTTATAAGGGCACCAAAATAAATGTCCCCCTCATTTGAGAGACACGAAGAAATCTGACTGTCAAGGTTCACCTCAACCAAAATTCTCCCCTTATCCTGTGAGGTCTGAATGAATAGGACAGCCTGAGCTCTATCAATTGAGCCCCTGAGAGCCCCCAGGCATTACAAAAGTTAGAGAAAAACCTGTGACCTTCCTGTTATATAAAGGAACAGCAATCTGTTTCTTTTAAAGTTTCCTCTGTCAGAACATTACCAGATAGCATAGCAGACTAAAGTACCTGCCTTGGCAGCCTCTTGGGGGCTGGGGAGATAGCTCAGCAGGGACTGGGATTTGATCCCTGGTGTGCTGTGCCAGTCGCACCCCTAGGGCACACTAAGAGGGTGCACAAGAATAGGTGTGGTGACATGTGCCTGTAATCCCTATGCTTGGGAGGCTGAAAACAGGAGGATCAATATGAGTCAGATCTGTGTAATGAGACCCTGTGGAGCCTGTACTAAATACACACAAAAAAAGTTACCATCACTGGGGCAACTGTGAAAAAATCATCCCTTGATATAGTCTCCCCTGGATCACTGGTGTTGACAATGGGCCTGTATTTATACCAGGGATAACTAAACAAAAACTACATATAGCGTACAGACCATCAGCCCTAAAAGAATTGAGACAAAACCTACAGAAAGAGCTTGTATTAGCTTCAAAAAATTTTAGCCAATGACCAGCTAAATCTGTAGGCACTTCCAGCACACATATGACCCAAGAGTATATTAACTACCTCCACAACTTTCAGAAATCTAGCTTTAGAGCTAAATTCCAGAAATCTGGGGGCTGGGGAGATAGCTCAGCAGCGTAAGTGTCTGCCTTGTAAGTACAAGGTCCTGAGCTCAATCCCTGGTACAGAGAGAAAGAGAGGAGAAAGGGAGGGAAGGGAGGGGAGTGGGAGGGCAGGGAGAAGAGGAGAGGGGAGGAACACAGAAACAGACAGAAACAGAGAGACAGAGGCAGAGACAGAGACAGAGAGAAAGACAAGAACTCTTAAAAGTTTAACTGGACTACACAGCTTCTCCAGGGCTCACCGTGAAGAGATAATACACTCAAAGCCCTGCTCTGGTCACTGCAGATGCTGACCAGCCCATGCATGGCTAAAGCCAGTGTACACTACCCATAGGATTGCTCTATTCCTATTCCCCTTGATTTTTGTGCCCTTCCAGGTTGCATACCCCAGTCCTTTACCCTCTGCCTCCCTTCTTGGTTTTGTTTCACACTCTATGGACACTTGCCCCAAGGAAATAAAACAGTCAGCCAAACACTTGACCAAGTTTTGTTGAGCACCCAAGGCACACTGGGAACTCTCCAATATCAGATCAACTCACCTTGCCAAGTAATGTTACAGAACAGACACACCTAAATTATGTTTCTTCCTAAAAACACTTTAAAGTAAAACCCCTCAGTAAGATATCACTGATGACCCTTTATTAATCTTGCTTTGGGCTTGTCTCAGAAGATCACAGATAGCATGACCAGCAAAGATTTGCTGGAGAAACTGAAAGGTGGTAGAAATGTAGCAGAAGATTCTCCCTTTCTGCCACCATTTTGCTTCAGTATGTTAGTTGTCCAGGTGATAGTTCCAGTTCCATTTGTCAGAAAGATTTTTTTTCTATTTCAGGCTGCCTTAATGACCAGTCTGGTGCAGCTTCTTTTGCTGGGAAACAAAGTGCGGTCCTATGCACCTGACTGTATTTGCCCAAGCAGCGCTTTAAACAACTGAGCTATCCTGCAAGGCCCCCAGTTTCAGTTCTAGTGCCTGTTATTTTTGTTTCTTATACACAGATGTTCACTATGATGCATATTGTAGAACTGATCCTAATTAACAAGCCATTGGAGCTCTGTACTTCTGCCTGCTTATGCTATATAAGCCCTGGCTCACTTGATATTTTGAGAATAAAGCCATTCATTGCGTGTTGATATAAAATAAATATGCTACCAAACCTTAGGTGACATTTAGATGTTTTTGGTTGCTATTGTAACATGAAGAAGAAAAAGGTATGGACAAAATGTCATACATTTGTACTAACAAAAACTACTTTAGGCAGTTCAGTTTCTCTTTATTCTGTTCTAGTCCTTTTCTCACAAGTCACTTAAAAACTTAGCCATTTTCCTTTTGAACTTGTAAAACCAAAGTTTAATTTTTTCTTAATTTTATTGAAAACTAAATAGTAATTAGACAGCTTCAAAATTGATTAGTAGGACAGTTTTAATAATTAATACATTGCATATTGTTGTCTTCATAGTGGTTATTCATAGTACAAGATGCAAACTTGATATCCTGTCCAAACACTATTAGTATAAACCTTTCTTCTCATTGAATTAAGAGAAAGTAGCTGTTTATCTATCCTATTTTGTATACACAGATTCAAATACCATTTTCTCCTAAGTCATGAATTTCTGTGAGATACTCTATAGTTCTAATATCAATGATTTTGTGACATACTATGAGAATTTGATAATGTCACAACTCAAACCTCATCTCCATATTTTCTCATTCTAGGACTAGAAATCTTATGCTATAAATTTTTTGTGGGATTCCTATATTCAACATTAGAAAATATCTTGACTTTTGTTCAACATTAAAAACTAGAAAAAAATTAAAGGATAAGAATTTGTGGCCTAAAATTATTAACTAATCACTGTTTGGTGTTTATGGAACATTGGAGAAAAGGTTGGTTCTAAATTGTTCTATAAGCTTATGGTTTAGATTTTCTTATAGAGACAGAAGTTCTTGTTTCCATCTATAAGGCTAAGGCTAAAAATATAACAAAGTTAGGAAACACATGCATTTTTATGCTAATAAATATTCGTGTAAAAAGACAAATATAGTTTTTTCTTCCAAAGGTAGATTTATTTTTTACAGAATGTTGAGATAGTATCAGAAAGTGTGTAAAACTCTGTCAGAAAACTACTTAGTGCTTGGCTGTGAAATGAATAAAGAAGGGTTTCAAAGAAGTTATTAGGACATTTTTAAGGATTAACTAAATCCTTATTTCTAAGATTTCTTCTTTCTTTCCAAGTACTGTCTGTCCTTCCAATTCAGTTAAAGTTTGTCTTCAGAATGAAGGTCTCTCCAAGTGTTTTGGCCCATGCCAATATCCCTTTCTCTTCTATTTATAAACTTCACTTGTTAAATAAAATTTTTGTGATTTCCGTTATTAATTATTTCTTAGCTCTCTTTAAGGATAAAAGTCCATTAAAAGTCAAGAATTAGGGGCTTAGATGTGTGCAAGAATGCTGTATTCCACTTAATAGGTATTTTGTTCCTTAAAATGTACACTGACCTAGACATTAGATGGTATGGATTTAAAGCTAACTGCTGCCATGTAATACGTATTAGACCTTGAACCTCAGAGGTTCTAGATTCTCAGCTCAGCCTCTTTTTCCATAAAATGGGAATAGAAGGAATAATGTTCACCTTCAACAGTGTGTTATCAAGATTAAATAAGACATAATGAATAAAATTGCACAAATAAATATAAGTAGATTTTTATGCATATTTATTAGAGGCTATAGGTTCTACAGGGTCTCACTACTTAGATCAGACTCGTAGTGATTCTCCTGTTTTCAGCCACCCAAAGCACTGAGATTACAGGAGCTCACCACCATGCCCAGTCTTAATTGCCATCTCAGCATGCCCTGGGGGCGGGGCTGGCAAGGTACTCTGGAAATTGAACCCTGGCCTCGAAGCTCTGCCTAAGCAGGTACTTTAGTCTGCTGAGATGCCAGGCCAGCCTTGTAAGTAGTTTTCATGATATGAGATTTTGCTAGCATATTTCATTCCTAGAAGTTTCTGATTGAAAAATGATGTGTGAATCTTACTGCCTCACAGAATCATCAATACACATAAAGTGTCACTTGTATTAAGCAAATTATTTTTAAAACTTAATAATTAAGATTATTGATAGACACATGTTATCAATGAGATCATATATTAAAACGCATAATTAATGCCACAAGTAGGTACATCATCTCAAGGACGAGAACTGGCGACTTTTGTTTGAATCAACTCTAACCTTCACATCTTTCAGGAGCAGGTACAGTAAAAAATAAACACATGGTGCTGGCATGAAAATATTCCCATATCCAATCCAGCTCTAGACCCAGACTCAACACATGCCTCTTTCTCTTTCCTTGATTTTTGTTTGTATGTGTTATTTGAGTA
Organism: Ctenomys sociabilis; assembly: GCA_004027165.1. Lineage (NCBI taxonomy): Eukaryota > Metazoa > Chordata > Mammalia > Rodentia > Ctenomyidae > Ctenomys > Ctenomys sociabilis. The sequence continues at coordinate 50,985 of PVKA01004905.1, forward strand.
GTTTATTTATCAAAGACTTGTTTTTCTATTTCTAAGAATAATTTTCAAGAGTCTGTCCTTAAACATGGAAATTATTTCACTCATAAATAAATATCTCAGTTATAAGGGAAAGCTAATTCAAAGACTATATGAACACTGATTATAGGTAGACATTAAATAGGATAATTGATAAAAATGCTTCAATATGCAATCCGGGCGTGGTGGCGAGCGCCTGTAATCCCAGCATGTGGGAGGCAAAAAGCAGGAAAATCACTGTGAGTGTGGGCTGCATGTATAGTGAGACCCTGCACCAAAAAAAAAAAAAAAAAGAAAAGAAAGAAAAAAGAATGTTATAAAGCAAACAATTGTGAAACAAAATACTTCATAGGAAAGATAATGTGCAAGGGGACACAGGCCAGCCAGATCACCATCAGTTCTTTGAGGACAGAACCAAGAATGAGCACTGCAGTTTGGCTTACATCTACATTCATAGTTGTAATCATGATTGATTACAGTTCCTGCATGATTACATTCACAAATTTTCACAGATCATACTGTGGAAGATTAAATATGACTGTAAATTCTTTGACTCTCCTTTCACAAGGTGGGAACCATGTTACAACCATTTGAATATGAAAGTCTTTGAAATTAAAGTTTCTTGATCCAGAGCTTAAAAGTTGGTATGTTTCAGCTCCTGATTTTTTCTAAAACTTCTTATGGGAGCTCAGAATTATGCTGAATAAATCTTTATGTACATTGTGAGTACCATGTTGGAAAAGCACATGTTGGTCCTCTGCTCAGTAGTACCAAATGTGTTCAGCTTTGTACCTGACACTTCTAAGGTGGTACATATCTAAGTTAAACTGTGTTTGACAATCAAAATCAATACCTTTAATTAATCTTTTGTAGACATGGAAAGTAAGGGCCAACTGAGTTGGAACTAAATTAAATATCTACAAAATATCATGATATAAAAAAATAAGTGTTTTTTTTTAAGTCATTAAGTTTTGGGATACATTTGATCCTTCATCTTCGATTGTCTGATCTACTTTGCATGTAAAAAGGCCATAAAGTTTCAAATTATAGTCACTCAGGGTTATGAACATCTCGGCTTATGACTACAAAATAACCAAAACTATTTAAAACAACTAGGGAAAATTTTTGCTCCTTGTGGTTTCTAATTGTAATGTCATCTTGGAGATTAATGATTTCTGAGTGTGGCTGTGGACAACAAACATGTAGGCCTGCCAACTAAAGGGAAGACCCACATGTGAGGTGAATGGCAACAACCGATAAGCTTGTAGCTTGGAAAGAATAAAGAAAAAATATATATCTGCTATTTTTTAGAAGATAACAGGGCCTCTTCTCTAGACCTTGATCTTTGAACCCTAGGGGATCCTAGGGTGCTCCAGCATGGAGACAGCATATTGGATTCTCCCATCTCTCTCTTTTTCCCCCTTGTATTTTAGGGAAGGGTCTACATGATGTTCAGGGTCTCACTACTAGATCAGACTCTTAGTGATCCACCTGTTTACAGCCTCCCAAGAGCTGGGATTACAGGCATGTACCACCATACCCAGTCTCAGTTGCTGTCTTAGCATGCCCCAGGGGCGGGCCTGACACAGAATCCCAGGGATTGAACCTATGGCCCCTGCACATGCTTGCAGGTGCTTTGATCTGATGAGATATTAGGCTGGTCCTGAATTCTCACATCTCTGATCCTGCACATGCCTACTGAGACCCTCCCACTTATTCTGTAAGCCTGATTAATAAGCCCCTTGTATATGGCAATATACATATTTTATATTGGGTATGTTCCTTTAGAGAACTCTAGCTAATGCACTCCTCTGATAGCACCTCAACAACACCCAAATTCATCCTTAAAAAGTTTTAGAAGTACCTTCAACTCTCAAAAGATGACATGTCAAAGTCTAAAACAAATAATTTGGTACTCTACTGTAAACTTGTATAGGCTACTTGACATAACTGAATTTTTACCCTGCCTTAAATACTTTTCATTTTTTTCTTTTTTTTTTTTTTTTTTTTTTGTCTTTTTTTGAGACAGGGTCTCATTGTGCAGTTCAGGCTGGCCTTAAGCTCACTTTGTAGCTCAGGCTGGTCTCGAACTCACAACAATCCTCCTGCCTCAGCCTCCCTAGTGCTGGGATTACAGACATGCGCCACCACGCCCGGCTCCTTTTCATTTTTTTCATTCTGAGGACAGGATTCCCTCAAGGTTCCTCTTCGGGCAACTGGGTGGATTAAAATGGTGTTCAGAGGAACCATCAGACAACCCTCTCTTCATTCTAATCCCATCTTCATGATAAATAACATCTCTATGTCAGTTAACCATTGCCATGATTTTGCAGAGAAAAATGGAGGAAAGGGCCAAAAACAGCTGGCACCTGAATTCCAGAAAATATCCACCTCTTCCCTGGCAAGGCATGACTATTCTTTTCCTTTATGAAACTCCCTCTCCCACATCTTTCTTGCCAAGGAAACTCTCCAAACCCTCAATACATTGAGAAACTGATTGCTCAGTTAATCTCCAACTCCTCTGATGCTCAGCAAAGAAAAAAATTCTTATTTGTTCCCTTTAAAAACTTTCTTCATGACACAGTAAATTTTCTGTGTCATGAAGAAAAATTCTTTTTAAAAAAATTATATTAAAGAGAGTAGAAGGGCCACCCACACAGCACAGCAGATTAAAGCACCTGCTTAAGCAGACACAGGAACCAGGGTCAGATACCTGGCAGGCCATAGAGGCCTCAGCCCTGGGGTGTGCTAAGACTGAGTGGTGGAACGAAATTGAAATCCCAGCTCTTGGGAGACCAAAAACAGTTGGATCACTATGCCGCTAATCTGTGTAGGGAGACCCTGTAGACCTTGTACTAAATACATTTTAAAGAAAAAATAAAATAAAGATAGTAGAAAAGTAATAGGTAAGACATTAGCAACTCTGCACAAATTTTAAAAGGTAGATGATAGGTTCTTAACAGGCTGCAATAATGAAAATTGCTTTCAATATGGTGGCTCAGTTTACAGCATGTAAAATTGTTCAAAGTAAAAAATGTTAAGCATTAAATGCTACCTTCAAAAAACCAACAGAAATTAGTAATACAACCATCTTAGCTCTCTTGTGTATACCCATACATGATTTTTCCCTTCTTTTTGTTCTACCTTTTCTCCTTTCCCTCATCCCAATTGTTTATTCTTTATACTCAGTTTCTTTCCTTTTCACTATGTGTGTGTGTGTGTGTGTGCGTGTGTGTGCGTGTGTGTGTGTTGTGCCATTCAGATTTTGTTTCATTTATTTATTTATTTAATGTGTTTAATACAGGGTCTCACTGCACAGATAGGACTTACAGTGATCTTTGCTGTTTTTCAGCCTCACTCTCAAGCACTTGGATTGCAGGCACATGCCACCATGCCCAGTCTAAGTCTTGTCTCAGCATGCCCCAAGAATAGCACCAGCAGGGCACACCAAGGATCACATCCCGGTCCCTGCATCTGCCTAAGGAGGGGCTTTAGCCTGCTGAGCTATCTGGTCAGCCTGCCTTTCAGATTTTATTACTCTTTCAGGTTCTTACACTAGGGATCCACTGCAATGCTTACATATGTGCATCTGATTTACATCACATATGAATATAACCTGCAGTTGTATCCATTTACCTATAGAAGCCTCAAGTTTGTCTTTCTTCATAGCTGAACTATACTCCATTGTGTAAAAATACCATTTCTTTTTTATCCATTTCTAAGTTTGGGCATTTGGGTTGTTTTCAAGGCTTAGCTTTGACAGACTGTGCAGTGCTAAACATGGCTGCACATATATCATCGTGGAATGGGTATGGTATTTTTAGTTCTTCTGGAAAAAAAAACACCAGGAAAAGGAATAGCTAGGTTTAATTTGACTTCTTATTCTTGTTTTGTACAGGAGAATCCATGATGAGCTCAAAAGTAGTTGTACTAGTCTACACTCCCAACAGTAGTGGAGAAAGTGTCCTTTTTCCCCATAGCCTCTCCAGAATTTCTTATTAATTGATTTCTTTATGCTAGTCATTCTTTCTGAAATGAGAAGGAATGTCAGTATTGTTTAATTTGCATTTCTTAAATGACCAACAATGTTGAACATCTTTTCATATATTTATTTTTCCAATTGTATTTCTTCCTCTCTCAGTGTGTATTTATTTCAGTTGCCCATTTTTGGAGGATTGGGTCTTAGAATTGGGGGGGATTTTTTCTTCTTTAGATAGTCTAGTTAGAAGTCCTTTGTCTGAGTGATGGTTGGTTAAGATACTTTTCCTGCTTGTGAGTTTTCTTTTTGCTCTGTTGGTTATTTGTTTTGTTTTGCCAAACTTTTTAATAAGATGAGATCCCAATTGCTGATGTTTTGAAGTATTTCCCTTGCAGTTCGGTTTGTGTTCATAAGCATTCTACCTATCCCTATGTCTTTAAGATTTCTACCTATTTTCTCTTCCAGTAGATTTAGTGTTTCTATATTAATGTTTAGTTCTTTCATCTATTTTGACTTTAGTTTTAGTTCAAATGAAAGGCCTGGATCTAGTTTTAGTTTTCAGCATGTGGAAATCCAGTTTTTCTAGCCCCATTTGTCAAAAAGGCTATCTTTATTCCTGTGAGTGTGCTTGGTCCCTTTGTCAAACATAGGTAGCTGAGAATGTTTGTACTTGTGACTGCCTTTTGTAATCTGTTGATTGAATCTCAGGTCTGTTTGGTTCCTTTTTGGGGGAGGGGCAATAACATGCAAATTTTCTCATGGTAGCTTTGTAGTATAATTTTGAGTTACAGATTGTGATGCTTCTGTCCTTGCCCTTGTTGGGCAGAATTGCCTTTACTATTCTAGATTTATTTTTGTTCCAAATGAATTGCAGAAGTACTTCCTCTAGATCTTTGAAGTATACTGATGAGATTTTCATGAGGATTGCATTAAATCTGTATAATACTGTTTTGGAGTATTGCCATTTTCACAGTGTTCATTCTTCCTATCCATGAGCAGGGAATATCTTTCCATTTTTCTGAAATCTTTGATTCCTTTTTTATCAGAGTATTGAAATTTTCAGCGCTGGAGATGTAGCTCAGTGGCACAGTGGCTGCCTTGCTAGCAAAAGGACCTGAGTTTGAATCTCTGGCACCAAAAACAAAACAAAACAAAGAAAAAGAATGAAACAGATATTTTAGGTTGGCCAGATAGCTCAGTAGACTTAAAGCACCTGCTTAGCCAGAGTACAGCAGTCGGTGTCCATTGAGACTGGGCATGGTAGAGTACACCTGTAATCACAGCACTTGGGAGGCTGAAAACAAGAGAGTCACTATGAGTTTGATCCATGTACTAAGACTCTGTAGACCCTGTCCTAAAATAGAAAAGCAAACAAAACAAGAAACCCAGAAATTTTCATTGTATAAATCTTTTACTTCCTTTATTAGAGTAATTCCTAAGAATACTGAAGGGTATTGTTTCTTTAATTTCAGTCTTAGTGAGATCGATGTTTTTGTAGGGGAATGATATTGATTTTTGGTGTCGATGTTATATCAGCTATACTACTGAATCAGTTTAAGTCTAGGAATTTCTTGATGTTATTTTTTGGGTCTTCCATGTAAAGTATTATGACAAACTTCTACCTAACGTCATAGAATAAAGGAAACAAATCTCGAGTTTGAGCAATAAGAAATGAAAAGAGTAAAATTAATGTAGATTCTGGGGAAATTTAGAAGGTCATAAAATAACTACTTTGAAAACTTTTACTGTCATAGGATGGAAAACACAGAAGAAATGAGGAGATTCCTATTTATATATGAATTACCAGAGCTGAATCAAGAAGATACAAAAATTCTGAAGAATCCAATATCAGTCAATGAAATTGACAATGTATAAGACATTTACCAACAAAGAAAAGCCCAGGTCCTGATGGATTCACAAGATTTCTGAATTCTACCAGGAATTTAGATTTAATCCTCATACTCCTCAACCTCTTCAATGATATTGGCCCATTTTTTTGTTTTGTTTTGTCTTTTGGGGCTGGCTCAGCCTGCCCTGGGGTTGGAGCTGGCATAGAATGTAGTGCTGGGGATCAAACCATGGTCCTTGTGATTGCCTATGCTTACTTAAGGTGGCACTTTAGACAGATGAGCTATCTCACCAGCCCAAATGACATTGAGAAGAAAGTAATTCTCTCTAAATCATTTCTGCAGGCAATTATTACACAGAGAAAGTCCCAACCAAAAAAGAGACCTATAGGTCGAAACCCCTCATGGACATAGATGCCAAGATACTCAATAAAATATTAGCAAATAGAATGCAGCAAACTTTAGACAGATTATTCACCGCGACCAGGGGAGATGACTAGGGATGCAGGGATGATCCAACACACAAATCATAAATGTAATACACCACATCAGCAGAGCGAAAAACAAAGCCCACGTGTTCATTGCAATAGATGCAGAAAAAGCTTTTGACAAAGCCCAATATTTATTCATGGTACAAACCCTATGGAAAATTGGAATAATGGTTTATACCTCAATTGGATAAAAGCCATCTATAGCAAATTTGCAGCCAACATCCTTCTAAATGGAGAAAACCTAAAACTTTTACTGCAAAATCAGGTACAGGCAAAGAATGTCCACTACACCATTCTTATTCCATGTAGCTCTTGAAACCTTATCCAGAGCTACTAGACAAGAGAGAAAAAATAAGTAATGGAAAGGAAGAATTTAAATTATCATTATTCCTAAATGACATGATATCCTTTTTCTAAAAATACCATTTTGAGAACTCCTCTCTATTTATTGATGTAAAAATAGAAGTAGATAATTAAATAGATGATACTGATAGATATATAGATATTAGATACAGAAAAGGCATAGAGTCAGCCATAGTGAGAGATTTTTGTCCTGGAAAAGTGAACAGCAGGTAAGCATTACATTTCATAGATTGTTTGTTTCAGCTAAGGTTATCGTTAGATTGCAGAATTACAGCACAGCTTGTGACAAAAAGAATTCCTTTCAACCTGGAGATAAGAATAAAAATAAACAAGATTACTTTCCCAACACAAATAGCTACACTGCATTTAAGTAATGTTTGGTTATTTTCCTGCATTCCCTCATTCAGACTACTCATAAACACATCATTTTCCAGATCTTCATTTATGTATCTTTATGTTGGGGGAAACAAGACAAAACAATAAAAAAAAAAGAAAAAAATTCTTATTCTCTGATGCTTTCATGTACACCTTTCAATATGTGAAAGATAGGTAAGGCCTGTCAAGCAACCGTCACACTGTACACAAATAACAATGAAAGCTACTTTGCTATTTCTACACTCTTTTATTGTCCCTCACAAGATGTGCACAAATCCAAAAGGATTTCTATGTATGTGAGGACTCGGTTGTGAGTAACATTTCTAGAGCCCCAAGCTGCAGTGTAGAAAAGTAGAAGACCACAGTCCAACCCTAGACACTCAAGAGTCTGGTGACAAGGTTTTATTTTTTTATTAGTAGAATATATTTATTGAGGGAAAGTATGCTCCCATCTAAGAGAGGGAGGGGAGCCAGAGCAGGTTGTCCCCCACTTTTTTGACAAGGTTTTAGTAGTACAAGCAGAAGGATAGATGTTTCAACAATCAGTCATGAATTTCAAGTAAGCCAAAAGATATAGAAAGAACAATATGAAATTAGAAGTATAGTTCATGGTTGTCCTAAGGGGACATAGTTACAGATATGAAAATTTTTTGTTTAATTAACACAGGTGTTATGTAAAAACACAAATGGAATTTATTATTCAGTAGAATAATAAATTAATAAACTAAAAATAATGTAGTATCCAGACAGAATAATTATCTCTTGCTTTAGTGGAGAGGGAAACTGGTAGTTAAATGGAAGAAATCTTGTTCTTCCTGCCAATTGTAGGCTCGTTAAGCAGAGAAGGAAAAAAAAATACATCTATTCATGTGTGTGCGTATTTGTGTTTGTGTGTATTTGTGTGTGTGTTTGTGTGTGTGTGTGTGAAGACAATAAGAATCCTGTAGCTGCTTTTATTCTATAGCCAAAGACGAGAAAAATATTGAAGAAAAACTAGAAGTTAATCTGGCTAAGAACAGAAGATCAGAAATGCATCACTAAAAGGCCTTCTACTTTCTTTGCCAGTAAGGAGTCAGAGAAAGTGAGTTTTTACTGAAATTGTGTGTGCATAGATGTTGATTACTGCCTTGGAATACCAATAAAGTATTCCTGTTTTCTGTATTCATGGTTTTTGTGCACTTTCACAGCTACAACAAAACACCATGGGAAAAGTTGTAGGGATTTGGTGATTATTGTTTTGTTCTGTCTTCATGGTTTTTCAATGCTCAGAGTAGAATCTGAATCCCTGCACGTGCTAGGCAAGTGTTTTCTCATTGAGCTACGTGCCTAGACCTTGTCAAACAAAAATTTTACTTTCTTACAATTATAGGAACTGAGAGTTGAACATTTAGATGCTCATCAGCTTTGTTTTCTGGTGAAAAAGCCTTACTCTGAGAGGCAGGACATTGTTTTTTCAGCAGCCACACACAGCCTGACACCGCTTTTATGAAGAGCCCTCATGCCCTGATCACCCCTCTAAAGCCTAATTCCTTCACGCTCTCACATTGATAGCACCTGACTGTCAAAGGGGCACACTCAAAACCATGACAGTTATGAATGTAAACACCTTTATATGAAAAGCTTTATTGTGTTCTCACCTTCCTTCTGCGATCAGACCTTATCTGCAGAGCATTATGCAGCACTTCTCCGTTCATAACAGGGTTATGTCTTGATAAACCCATTCTAAATAGAAAATTTCATAAGTCAGAATTGCATTTACTACCTTCAAGCTACCTAACACCACATATCTTAGCAACACAGTACCCTGTGGTTCATACCTGCCTGGCATCTAGGACCCTGCTGCTGCCCAGTACCCCAAGTGACTTACTATACATTGGAATGTATTGATTATTGTAACTGTCTTACTGTCCACTTTTAAAACTATCTTATTGCTACTTCTTTCTGAATAAAATTAATATAAAAATAAAAGAAATTTAAGTTTTACTTTTTCACCATTGTAAAGTCAAAATATCTTAAATCTAGCCATCATTAGGTCAATGGTTACAAACATTCTAAAATCTTAACACTGTAATAACAGTAAGGTAATGAAGGATAAAGATGTTTTCCTGACTCAAAAATATGCATTATATGTTTATAGCTTGTAATGAAACCTAAAAATAAACATATTAGTGTATTGAAAAGAAGCATGTTATCACAGAAGCCAGCTGTGAATTGATCCTGTGATCTTATAGACATATAACTTGTGTCTGTAAGTATTGAGACTGGTGGTTTAACAAACATGTTAAAGTTGTATCATTTAAGGGGAGGTTAATCTTTTCAAAGTCACCAAGTGCATTTAATGAAGTGAACATCTTCTGAAACAATGTATGAGCTACATTCGTTAAATACTGCAGACTTTCCTAAATGACTTTGTAATACAGCAAATCTCCAGGTTTAAGCAAAAGTATCTGGAATGCATTTGTTATATAAGAGTTATCAGCTAGAATAGTGATGCTTAAGGTCTAGACTGTAGTCTAGGGACCTTGAACAGCTTAGATGATCATAAAGACAGTTCATATTAACAACGGTAACACCATTTTGCTGGGATATACAAGATGTATTAGCCTTCAGTAGGCTAAAGCATTTTTCTTAATTAAGTTCATTGCTATAATTTAGATCTATAAAATGATCACCCTTATCATAGGGAATTGGCACTTGTACATGATATTTCATGACTTTTTCCTCATTCCTCTACTCTCCCTCCACTTTCTTTATGATTCCTTAATTTTAAAAGCTTGGCTTCTATTATTTCCTTCCTTTATCATTTACTTTTCATTTTTCTTCCTTCATTTCTGCTCCTTCCTCCATAGTTTTCTTCTCATTGGAATATTTTGCTCTTATTTCCAGTATTTATTATATATTTTGGTCCTAATTTAAACTTTGCCTCTCACACTGGAGAAACAACATAGTATTTAAACCTGACCATCTGATTTGTTTTACTTTAGAAAATGGTCTCAAGGTGCATACATTTCCTCAGAAATATCCACAACTTATCCTTCTTTATGGCTGAATATTATACCATTGAGCAGAAAAACCTATCTTCTTTATCTATTCATTGGTTGATGTCATTTGGACTGTTCCTAAGATTTAGTTACTACAAACTGTGCTCCTATAAACTTGGGTGCACATATATTGAAGTAACATGATGCTCTAAATTCTTTAAGAATATACAAAGGAGAGTAGATGGGTTATACATATTAGGTAGCCTCTAGAATTTGTTCTTTGAAGAATTTCCACAATAATTTCCTGGAGCCACAGAGGAAAGAGATCAAAGTTCTATAGTGTGCCAGGGGAGAGTCACATGGAGAGAAAACTTCCTCTCAGGCTCTCACAGAGTGCAAACTGGTCAAGCATTGGCCGTGACTCATCCACATGGGTGACACAGACAAAGGATCTACAGAATAAAGTACAGGACTACAAGATAAACCCTGAGGGGACTTCACTGACCTCATCAGAAACAAAAACTACATGTTTTTGTATATAGGTCTTGCTCTATCTAGGTCTTAACCATCCAGCAGAAAAGTATAAAAATGAGGTATACAATGTGGGGCCATAATAATAAATTGAGCTGTAAATGGCTATGGTCGACAGCTTCTTCAGATAACTCACTATTGTTGTGGAATGCTGAACTGTGTTCGATTGTGTCATGGAGTTGAGGCACCTAAATTGGTTGAATGACAGTGGAGTGCCCATCTTTGACAGGTGTAGACAAAGGAAGGGATATAGAAAGGAAGAATCATGATGTGTGTGTATGGACAGTACAGTTGGGATAGATAACGCCATGCTTTCACATAATTCCATTAGAGGCAAGATTTGCACTAATGGTGGGTGGACAGGATATTGTGTCGGCTTTTAGTACTATGGACAACCGCTAGGAAAATAACAAGGTAGAAAGTATTAATTATTGAATCTGTGATGTAATTAAGGTATAAAAAATAAGATACACAAATAGCTACACTCTCTTAATTTACTCATAAGAGACATACGCTATAATAATGTCTGTAAGTATAATATCATGTATGAACCTTCTGTGATACCAAAGCATTATGAAAACAGTTTGCATTGTATTAAAAAATAAAAAAATAATAATTTCCTCATGGTTTCATCATTTTACACTCCCCCCAACAATGGAGTTTCCTTTTTTCTCACATCCCCTCCTGTATTTGTTATTGGTGGCTTCTTAAGAATGGCCATTCTTTCGGGAGTGAGATGGAATATCAACATTATTTTAATTTGCATCTCTTGATATTGAATACTCCATATATTTATTTGCTGTTTATACTTCTTCATTTGAGAATTGTCTATGCATTTCATATACTTATTTTTGGATTGAGTCTTTAAACATGAGGATTTTAATTTTTTAGTACTTTATACAGCCTACTTAGTAGTTCTTGGCTTGTAGAACAGTCAGCAAAATGTTTCCAACACTGTACTTTGTCTTTTCACTCTGTTGGTGGATTATTTTGCTATGCAAATATTTTTCTCATATTATGTTTTAAATTTTATTTTATTTTATTGAGAGACAAATATCAATGAGACAGTTTCAAAGCTGATTAATAGGACAATTTCAATAATTAATGCTTTTGACATTGTTATCTTCCTAGCGATTATCCATAGTACAAGAAGCAGACAGGGTATCCTGTCCAAATACTATTGGTACAAATCTTTCTTCTCATAGAATTAAATGAAAGTAGCTGCATATCTATCCTAACTATTGTGTACATATAAATGTAAAATAGTCCTTCCTTTGTATCCCACCTTTTTTGTTTATTCCTGTCAGAGATGGGTATTCTATTGGCATTCAATTATTATAGCTGCTTGAATTCAGCAAAACTCTCCAACACAGTCCAGCAATCCACAATAGTAGTGCACTATCCACAGAAGTTGTTGATGAGAGCCTTTTGCCACTCAGCATATTAATATGGCTTTACTTTATATACCTTGTTTTTATACTTTTCTGCTGGATGGTTAAGACCAAGATAAAGCAAGAGCTATATAACAAGAAATGTACCTTTTGTATCTGATGAGATACAAGTCCCCTCAAGATTTATCCTGTAACCCTGTACTGCACTTTGTAGATCCTTTGCCATTGTCAGCCATGTAGATGACTCATGGCCATTGCTTGATCAATTTGCTCTCTGTGAAAGCCTGAGAGAAAGTTTTCTCTCCATGTGCCTCTCCTTAGGCACACTATATATCATTGGAGGGTTAACAACCTAAGTTTGCAGATCAAAAATTGGAGAAAAGGAAGTTCTGTAAGGTCAGCCAACATTCTGCCCCTAGCATGTAACATCACGTAACTCAGTTGTGCCCCAAATTTTCTGATGAAGGAGGTTATGGAACCACAGAGGAATGCCAATATTTTTAATAAGATGAGATCCCAGTTATTGATTTTTTGTGATAGTTCCTGTGTTATCAGTGTTTTGTTCATACAATCTTTGCTTAAATTCATGTAATCAAGAATTGTATTTTATTTAGCAGATCTAATGTTTCTATTTTAATACTTAGTTCTTTAATCAATTTTTATTTTAGTTTATTACGAGCTGAAAGTTATATGTCTAGAAAGCCAGTTTTTACAGCACTATTTATTAAAGAGGCTATCTTTCTACCAGTGAACATGTTTGCCCTGCTTGTGAAAGAAAAGATGGATGAATATATCTAGAGGTGTTTCTGCATCTTCTACTTTCTTGATCCTTCGGTCTGTTTTGTTGTTGTTGATGTTGTTTGTTTGTTTCTGCCAGTATCATTCTTTTTCATCCCAGTAGCTTTGTAGTACAATTTCAAGTCAGTAATTTTGATTTCCCTTACCTTACATGTTTGTTGCTCAGTATTGCTTCTTCTATTCTAGGTCTCTTTTGTTTCCAGTTGAATCTTGGGAGTATTTCTTCTATTTGCTTGAGACATATTGTTGGAACTTTTATCGATTGCATTAAATCAAAATAACAATTTTGGAAGAACAACCATTTTCACTATATTGGTTTTTCCTACACAAAAATAAGGGATACCTTTCCATTTTCTAATATCCTGTTCAATCTCTTTCCTCAGGGTATAGTAGTTGTCAAAGCAGAGCTCTGTTACTTCCTTCATTAGATTGATTTCTAGGTATTTCTCTTCTTTCATTGATGTTATTATGAAAGAAGTTGTTTTCCTAATATTTCTCTGAGTTTGTTATTCAGGTAGACAAATGCTATTAATTTTTTTAAAAATATTATTTATTTATTTATTTATTTATTTGGTGCAGGGGCTCGCTATGCAGTTTGGACTTATAGTGATCCTTCTTTCTTAGCCTTCCCAGCGCTGGGATTACATATGTGCATCACCATACCCTGTTTCTGTGGCTGGCACAGAGCCTGTGATTCTGGGACCAGCATGGCAAGCAATACCAGGCATGAAACGTAGGCCCTTGTCCTTATCAGGCAGAGGCTGAGACTACTGAGCAATCTCCTCAGCCCCATTATTGAGTTTTGGGTGCTGACATTTATTTAGTTAGGCTACTAAATTTGGTTATTAAATCTAGACATCTTGTGGTGGACTTTTCTAATGAACTGTTCAGGGTCTTTCGTGTAGAGTATCATGTCATCTTCAAATAATGATTATTTAACTTTTTCCCCTTTCTATCCTTATTTCTTTTATTCCTTCCTCTTGTCTCATTGCTCTGGCTTATGTTTCCAGAACTATACTGAAAAAGTGTTAAGAGAGAACATCCTCATCCTGCTCCTGAGTTTTGGGTAAACTTTTTCAGCTTTTGTCCATTTAGTATTATGCTGGCTGTTCGTTTGTCATAGATAACAGATTGAGATAAAATCCTCCATTCCGATATTCTGTAGGATTTTCTTTATCATGGATAGGTATTGGAACTTGTGAAATGTATTTTTTGTATATATATAAAAATAAACTTACAGTTTTGTCTTTGATGTTAATAATATAGTGTATTACATTTATTGATTTTCATATGTTTGAATCTGTTGAATTTTGAATACCTGGGATCAATCCTACTTGTTCAGGTTGTCTATTCTTCTTAATGATGTGTTGCATTCAATTTGCCAGTATCTTACTGAGATTTGCGTGTGTGTGTGTGTGTGTGTGTGACAGAGAGAGAGAGAGAGAGAGAGAGAGAGAGAGAGAGAGAGAGAGAGAGAGATCCTTAGATCCTTCCTTATCTGGTTGGAGAATGATCCTTTTCTGGTTGGACCCTTCTCTGGGTAATGTCAGGGTAATGCTTGCTTCTAGGGATGAATGTGGGAATACCTCTTCCATTTCAAGTTAATTAAAGGATTTGAGAAGGTACAATATGAAGTCTTCTCTAAATTTCTTATAGAATTTAAGTAATGAATCTGCCTACGCTTTTCTTTGTTGATAAAGAACAAAAATGCTTTAAATACATCTTAATTTTTGGTAGCTTATATTAGTTCATTTAGAATTTTTGTATCTTCTTGATTCAGCTTTGGTAATTCATATATATCTAGGAATCTGTCCATTTCTTCTGTGATTTCCATCTTAACAGAATATAGGTTCTCTAAGTCAATATTGATTATCTTCTGGATTTCTGTAGAATCTCTTGTGATTTCACCTTTTTCATTCTTAATTGCAAGGATGAGTCTTTTGTTTATATGATAAGTGTGGCTAAAGGTTTGCCAATTTTATTTAATCCTCTAAAGAACAAATTCTTCTATCATTGATTCTTAGTGTTGTTTTCTTTGTCTCCATTGAATGAATTTCTCTTCTTATTGGAACTATATAATTTCCTCCCTTCTCTAAATTTTGGTTTCACATTTGTTTGTTCATTTGACCTTGTTCTGGGTTTCTGATTTGGGTATTCACTGCTATAAATTTCCCTCATTAAACTACTTTCATTGTGTCCCATAAGTTCTAATTTGTTGTATCAGCATTATTTAATTGTTAAAACTATCTAATTTCTTCTTTAACTTTATCTGTGACCCATCAGTTGTTCAGGAGGGTGTCATTTATTTTCCATGTATTTTTGAAGTTTGTGTGGCTTCTTTTGTCATTGGTTTCCAATTTCATTGTACTATGGTCTGATAATATGCATGGGATAATATCATTTCATTTGTATTTACTTATTGTGTATGTTCTATGAGCTAGTATGTGGTGTTTTATGGAGAATATCACATGTTTATCTGAGGAGAATGTGTATTCTGATGTTGTGGAGTGGAACCACTCTGCAGATATCTATCAAGTACATTTGTTCAAAAGTTTGTTTAAGTTTTAATACTTTATTGTTGAGCTCTTGTTTAGATGGTCTATCAATTTGTGACAGACAAATTGTATTAGTGTTGATTTCATTTTTCATCTATTAATATTTCTTTCACATAGTTAGATGCACTAGTATTTGGTACATCATTTATTTATTACTTCATTTTTATATTTTGTTAAGGGGTACAGGGTCTAAAAGTCTACTAGATTGGACTCGTAGTGCTTCTTCTGTTTTCAGCCTCCCAAGAACTGGGATTACAGGTGCCACCACACCCAGTCTCAATCACCATCTCAGTGCTCCAGGGGTAGGGCTGGCACCCACACCAAGCAGGCACTTTAGTCTGCTGAGCTATCTGGCCGGCCTTGCACATATATTTATAGTTGTCACTTCTTTCTCTTACCCCTTTACAATGATGCAGTAACTTTTTTTATCTGTCTGAATCAGTGTTGACTTAAAATTCACTTTTCTGAAAATAGGATAATCACCTCTAATTTTTATATGACTATAGCATGAGGTGTTTTAAAATTGTGATTATTTTTTAGCAGTTCATAGCCATGATGTCCAAAACGTTAACCTTGTTATTTCTCTTTTTCAACTGTAAAATTAGGTGACATCTATCATCTGGACCAGAGAGTATTTCAACACATTAGCCAAGCATTACAGGTTATGCTCTCTGTGCTGGATAAATAAGTCATTTCACTATTAGCACTGCTACCAGATTATAGATCTCTGTATCATGTTTACGTTTGTTACAATTATTTTCATTTTCTTTTTCCTGTACCATTACATTGTCTCTTACTCCCTTAAGTAACAAATGGCTTAAGGTCTACATCTTCTGTATATCTCTATCTTCATTCAGATTAATAAAATTTTATAAAGAAAATGCTATCTGCCTGGCACTGATCTGCTCTCTAGAGGTACAGTACTGAATTCAATAACCAAGTTTCTTTTCCCTCAAGGATATTAAATTTTAGTGGTGGAACAAGATAATAAACAAATGAGTAAGACAACTTCATATTGCATACAATGTAGTAAGAGAAATATTTCTAAAATTCATGAAAGAATAAAAGTGAATGTTAACTATTTATAGCTCTGTGAATAATTGTACATGAGTATAAAATTCATATACATTTCCTGGAGATATCATCCTATCAGAAATTGGTCCTCAGAAGTGGTTTGTTAGCAGGTTATAGGGCTTGCTGCTCTGTGTTTCCTTTCAAAGGCTTATGTGAATTACTAAAACATCAGTGTCTTTATAATGCAATTTAATAATTTTTATTAATCTCCATAGAGGATCTCAGGTAAAAGGAAAAAAAAAGTGATATGTATTAATTTCTTATTGTCATTGTTCAAATGAATCTATTCATCTATTTAGCTAAACTATATCTGAATCTATTTTTGTTCTATTTTCTGTCAGATTCTGTGATCTTTGGACACTCCCAACCTTACGTCTTCCAGCTGTTTGGAAACATTCTTTGCTTTAATGTTTGAAGAAAATAGCAGGACCTCAACCTTTATTTAATTTCAAATTGAGTATCACTATACATTTTCCTCATCACTACCAGCAACCTTCCCTTTCTCCTTCACATCTTTCCTCTCATATTCTGGGCCCCAGTGCCTGGTATCTTTTTACTACTTCTTGTAATAATTTTACCACACCTCCAAAACTGTTCCAAGCCTCATTGCTGTTTTCTTCCCAAATGCAGAGTCCTTCATATTTCTGAAAGAAATGCTCACCCAAATCTGATACTGCTAATGATTATAAACCTTTCCTGGTTACTAGAGAGAAAGGTGGTTACTAGAGAGAAAAATGAAAAAATACCAGAAGAGGACAGTTACATATCTGGCATCCTTACTCCCAAATTATGTGAGCTAATTCTTGTCACTTTTTCTTAAGCTCTGCCATTCTGGAACTGTTCCTCAAAACTTCTTAGTGTTTTTGCTTTATTTTAGGTATAAGTTCACTTTATGGTAGTTCTTTCTGGTTTGTCTTCAGACTACCAAGGATTATGTCATCCTCAATCATTATTTTTTAAGCAAAGCAGTTTAACTTCCTTTCCATTTCTTGACCAAAATGTTTATTAAGTATTTTCCTCAATCAGAAAGTAATTTTCTTCCTGGTGTGAATTCTGTAGCTTCCATAGAACATGAAAGCAGCAGTAGTTAATTGCTTTCATTGTTTTTTATGGCAATTTTCTTTCTGCTGCATGACCAGGAATATTTCTTTGCTTTCCTCACCTCTAAGTTGTTTTTTTTTTTTCCTTGCTGTGCTTCATGCTGGTAGCAAAGATGAGGAACTGGAGAAGGATTAGAAGGTGTGTGCTATAGTGTCTGTCATTCACCTGGGACAGAAAGTGCTGCTCGAGTGAAACAAGCAATTACACACAAGTGGAGATCAAGTCTGGGGTCACAGATCAAGAAATACATAGAGGAGTATTGGCTATGCTTCCCTCCAAAAGTTCAGAATGGCACAGCAATGTGTAGGAAAATGGTCAAGCTATGCATAAATAGAAATCAGAAAAACACATCTTGGCATGGAGCAGATACCACCCCAAACATACAGCACTGTCATGAGGGATGGAAAGAGGGGGGAAAGTATCTATTTTGAGTGTGCTGCTTTATAGCTGCACCTCCCTACAGATGTTCAGTACAAACTACCAGTACCCAATGAATATACTAGGAACGCTTATTTAGGTTGCAGCGAAGGATTTCTCCAGACTTCTTAGTTGTAGAAATACAAGCTAATGAGAGTGCTGGCCTCCCAGTGATCTGAGAAAGAAAAGAATCTGATTGCCTTATGCATAATAGTCCCATTAATTTTCAATATATTGCATGTTGTTGTCTTCATAGTAATTAACCATAGTACAAGATGCAGACATGATATCCTGTCCAAACACTACTAGAACAAATCTTCCTTTTCATTGAATTAAGAGAAAGTAACAGCATATCTATCCTATTTTGTATATACAGATACAAAATGGTCCTTCATTTATATCCCCCTTTTTTGTTTAGTTTTGTCAGAGATGGATACTCAATTGTCATTTAAATGTTATAGGTATGTCCCATTGATCCTCTGGAAAGGGCCAGGCTTAAGGCATCAGCCAGTATGAGTGAGCAAAATCCTGGTAATTTTCTTACTTACAACACCTTATTGCTATTGGCTTTCTTCATTCATGTTCCTTCAGGTCTCCTTGTTCATTTTTCCCTACCTACAGTTGACTAGCAAGGTAGAACTACTAAACACTTCCTTAGATTGACCTTTTTAAGACACCAATGAACGTTCCATTGCCTAGACATCAGGCAGAGGCAAGGAAATAGGATATTTAGTTTGAGCTATTTTAAGAAAACTGTGAGCTTGTCAACAAATTTTAAAGCTCAAAATTCATTGAGGAGCCTGATGTCCCCTAGGTTTTTAGGTATGTGATGCTTGTGAATTTTCTAAACTTTAGTTTCCTTATCTTTCAAGTGGAAATAGCACAGTATCTAATTCAGAAAGCTAGGTGAAAGTGAACAGGCATAAACTCATAGGCAGCATAGTACTGTTCTGAACTTTGAGTCAATAAGATATCATTGATTATATTATCATCATCACCCGATCATATACCTCTTTCACAATGCTCCTTTAACTAAATGTTCTTATTCTTTCTCAATAAATTTCCAGAAATCTTCATTCATTCTGAATGATGGTAAAGACACTGACCAAAACATAGTAACAACTACTGTGGGTGAAGCTATCCTTGTAAAATTTTAGGATATTAAGAACTTGTGGAGGACTGGTCAGATAGCTCAGAGGATTAAAGCTTAGGCAGATGCAGGGACCAGGAATTCAATCCCCAGCCTGTCATGCTGGCCCAGCCCCCAGGGCACCCTGAGATGGCAATTAAGCCTGGGCATGGTGGCACATGCCTATAATCCCAGTGGTTGGAAGGCTGAACACAGGAGGATCACTACAAGTCAAATCTGTGTAGTGAGACACTAAGCACACTGTAATAAGCAAATAAATAAATAAATAAAAAGAACAAAATCTATGGAAGTAGATTTTATCTAATAAGCTATATGCAGATTTAAATCAAACATGAGTAAAATTCCAAGGATGAATGTGGTTTAGCTCCAGAGAATCATCTGAAATATTACTATATGATAATCTAATAATAAAACTGGATTAGGAAAAAGAAGAGAATATGTGAAGTTCAACAAAGTAGTATTAAAATTAGCATCTTACTGCCATGTTTATGGTTTATGATTAAATCCAACATCATCTTAGAATGTCATCTTTATTTCTATACAAAATTAACATCTTTAAGAACATGATTTACTAAAAGTTTTATATCATTGAAAACCATTTTTGTTATGCAACAGAGTCAAACAGTGCACCAAAAGAAATAGAAGTAGAGGAGACAAGTGACATACACAGGACCACAGAGCTGGAAAGAAACAAAACCTTCCAGCTCCAGGCTTCAGGCATTGTCTGCCCATGGTTCCTGCCTCTCTGAGTGATAGTGATTTAAACTGTACCAAGGGAGCTATAACTCAGGGAAGTGGTTGCAGTGTTCTTGCTTCAAAGGCTCAAGGGACAAAGAGAAAGTAACAGATCTGAAATTGAAATATACCACACATCAAGCCTTCATATCATTATCCAATCATTCAAACTCCCTCATTTTCCAGGGTTGGTAGAGTTAGGTAGAGAAATCCAGAATAGTCTGGTAGAAAAGAATATGTGCTCTGATTCCTTGGGGTAGTGGTAGTGGACTTTAGAGAAGACAAATTAGTTAATATTTGTAGGGCAGTACCTTAAGTCTGAACAACAGCAACAAAATTAAAAACTAAAGCAATAGCATCATTCACTAGATGTGATTACAAACATTATGTGGTTTAGGAATATCTTGGATTGTACTTATTGCCACTTACAAAATAAGCACTGGATCCCTTGTAGCTATTATTTAACCCTCATATTTTCTTAATGAAAATATTGTTGATTCATTTTATTTGTGGAAAAAGCAAGGAAATATGAGGCTATTTGGCTATTTGTACTGTAAAATCTCTTAAAATTGAACATGACTCTATCTCAGATAATATTTTTATTCTCCTATTTCTTCCCAAAACTCAAAGGATGACCAGCACATTCCAGACAAGAAAAGCGATAAGGAAATTAACATATACAAATTTCATTATCCTGTTTGTGACATTTTGGATAGGTCTTTGTATATTAAAGTGATAAATCGAAATGCTGAGTTATTACTATGTGTTTTTAATCACGTGTAAGGTTCTGTTTTGTTACATGGAAAAGAAACCAAGAAGTGTTAGAAGAATGTGGTTGATTATGATCAACAGCACAATGTGTCCTCAATCAGGAAACGAGAATCATGCAGAGGCTGGTACAAGGGTCAAGGAAGGGGCAGCGCCCTCCAAGGTCAAATGCCAGGTATATACTCCATGTGGTCAGCTGACAGCTATTTTCACCACCTAATCCTGATATACTTCATTAAACCCAACCTGTCTTACACTGTTCAAGGGACTAATAATATTATTACTTTTTGGTACTTAAATCGACCTCTCTGCTCTGTCAATCTAGTCTAACATTGACTTGGGAAAATACCCAAATATTAGTGTTATAAACAAAAACGGTGTCTATTTGTTCATGCTGTGGTGCTAAAGATGATCACATGTGGCTTTACTGCTCTTTGTCTTTGCTCTGAAATGCAAACCAGAAGAAAATCTTCTTGAAAAAAATTGCAAAAGAAAAGGAGATGTGGAAAACTCCGTATGACTTAGAAAATTTCCACGCAGACATGGCGCAAATCACTCCTGCCTACATATCATTGGTCAAATAAGGCTAATAATGACTTCTCTTTTCAACATGGGAGAAATTTACTCCTCCTTCATGGAAACACAAAGAAGAATTATAAAGACATGGCTAACAGCAATACAGTCTGCAGTGAAACCGCCCAGAATTCTCATTCAGTTGCTGCTAATAGGTTCAAGGGCAGGTATCAAGGAAATGTAAGACATTTTTCATCAAAAGCATGGATGTTTCCCCTCTTATGATTAGGAACAAAAAAAAGTGATGCTTTTCCTTCTTGTGCAAAATATGTGATAATAGAACAAAACTATAAGAACTGTAGTAAAATGCCATTTGTGATGGTGAGAAAATATATGGCATGTAAAATTTGCTAACTCATAGAAATCCTAAAGTTCTTCCAAGAACGTATTATGGAATCCCCTTAACTTGGAGATGAAGAATGCTCTTGGTTCAAACTACTGCCTTGTTCAGCAGTTTTAGTTTTATAAGCAGTAATGTCCAGCTTCTTATACAAATCAATCAACACCATCTTCACCAGATAAAGTGTTGCCTTTTATTTTCTCCTCTCTGATAATAGCTTCAAATTTCAAGGGAAAATAGTCTTTAACTCTATATCATTTGAAGAATCTGACTATAATCAACCACAACAAAAATAGTACTTAAAGTTAACTTGACATTTTAATGGTTGAGAATAAGGTCCCTCAGAGTGTTAGGTCTGAGAAGCCCACCGCGTGAAGAAAGACTCCAAGAGATGTCCTCTCATGTAAAAGCAAGGGGATTTTATTTTCCATGCATGCATGGGGCTCACGTGCAGGAACAGAGAGTGCCCTTAGTGTAGTAAACATGTTTTTTAAAGGCAAAAACAACAAAATGGGGAGGGAGCAAGCGAGGTTACAGAAGCTGATCGCATTGGT